>PITA01010634.1:0-70838 GCA_004023965.1 Spilogale gracilis
CTTTCCTTTCCCCTTCTTCTTCCCCTTCTTCTCCTTCTCCTCCTTCTTCCTCCTCCTACTCTTCTTCTCCCTCTCCCCTCCTCCTGCCCCTCCCCCCTCCTACAACCCCAAATCCATAAGTCATGAAAAGAAAGCTTTACAAATCTGATCACGTAAGAATTTTTAAAAGAAATTTTTGCTATGTACTTAAAAAGCAAAAGCCAATTGACATACCAAAAATCCTGCAACTTTAATTACATCGAAAACACTAATATAATAAGTAAATACTTATTATGTTAAAATCTCCTACAAATTCATAAGACCAATGACCAACAGAAAGAGATAAACTCACAGTTCACACAAGAAATACGAATGTCCTTTAACTATATAGATTCTGCATGATTGTTCTATCAGTTTCTTTTTGACTTATTTTGTAGTGTATTGAAGTTATTTAATTTTTTCTTCAGCTATTGTTTCGTAGCTTAATTCCACTGTGATCAAAGACCATACTTCATTATTTCACTTTTGAAATTTGTTGAGACTTATTTTAAGCTTCCCCACATGGTCTATATTGGTAAATGTTTCCTATGCATTTGAAAGCAATATATCATGTGCAGTTTGGGGTGATTTTTTTTTTTATTATCAATTGAGACACATTTGTTACTCATGATGCTCAAAACTCCCACATCCTCACCAATGAACTGCCCGCTTGTTCGAGCAGTTACTAAAAAGTTTATTGAGGTTGGGAAATATAACTATGGATTTGTTTCTCCTTCTAGTTAAGCCAGTTTTTTATTTTATAAATTTTGAAGCAATGCTATGAGGTGCACAGAAATTTAGGCTTCCTACACATTGCTGTTGAATTGGCCTTTTATCTCTAGTTATACTTCTTGTCTTAAAGTCCACTTTGTTACTGGTAGAACTATGCCACTTTTGTTTTGGCTCATGTTTGCTGGGTACATATTTTTGCCTTTATAATTACAATTGTTTCTGCCTCTATAGGCAGTGTGTGTCTCTTGTGAGCTATAGGCTCTTGGATTTTTCAGTGTGAAAAATCTGCCTTTTATTAGATTATTTAGTCCCTTGAAAGCTAATGTCATTATTGATAGATCTGAGCTTCAATACACCATGTTAATTGCATCCTTGAGCTATAAAGCATGATCTTGGATTAACATATCTGCAATTCTGAGAAAATGCAAGAACCCTATAAGCCTATGTACTTCCTTTACTTTTTGTACTATTGTAACAATGCTTTTAATGATGCATATTTAAAACCCCACATATATTATTTTATCAGTAGTTTAAAACACTCAGTGTTCATGAGTTTTACCTACATATGTACCATTTTCATCTTTTCTAGTTCTCTTTATTCCTTCCTGAATCATCACATGTCCATCTGGAATCATTCTTCTCCTACCTGAAGCATTCTCCTCAGAAGTTCCTTTAAGTTCAGATCTACTGGCAACACATTCTCCTCATTTTTGCTTGTCTATAAATGTCTTTATTTCTGTTTCATTTCTGAAGGATATTTTTTATGGGTATAGATTTTTGCAAGTGTTTTTTTTTTCCTTTTAGCACTTAATAGATTCCATTTATTGGCTTCTGAATTTTATCACTTTTATGGAAAAGTGGGCTGTCAGTGCTATCATTCCTTACAAGAGAATGTCTTTTTCTCTGCTTTTAAGATTTTACTCTGTATTTTTCATGAGTTTTACTGTAATGCACATAAATGTGATAGTCTTTGTATTTATCTTGATCAAGGTACATAGAGCATCTGAGAAAAAAAGGACTATGTGAAGTTTACCTCAAGGTATTGGCCAACTGCTAGGCTGTAAAACGTACAAGTGGCTTGATATTTTTTCATCAGTTTTGGAAAATTTTCAGTTGGTAGTTCTTCAGGTATTGCTTCTGTCCTCTCTCGATTCTCTTTTGGATACTCCAATTACACATACATTATAGACTTTTTAATTATATCTTTCCATATTTATCATTTTTTTTGCTTTAATCTGGATATGTTCTCTCATTTGTCTTCCAATTCATTTATCCTATTCTCTACTGTGTCTAATTTGCTGTTAAATCTACTGAGTTATTTCAGTGATTATGTTTCTCATTTCCAGAATTTTAATTTGGACATTGCTTTAAAAACAAACAGAAACAATTATTCTGGGCCCCTGGTAACTTTTTGTATCTTTTTGTCTAATTCTTTGACTACATGAATCGTTCTTTTGAAGCCAAGTCTGATAACTCAGATGTAGCTGACTTTTGGGTCTGTTTCAACCATCTATATTTGCTACTGATTTTGGTCACATGCCCCATCTCTTGGCATGTCTAGTTATCCTTGATTCATGGAGGATTCAATTTCATTCTGTCAGGTAGACAGAGCACTGACTCATGTCTTAAGCCAGTCATGATGAGTTTCATTATTTTCTCCAGTTTTTCCTTACTTCTAGGGTAGGTTCCTTCAAGAATCTATCTGGAAGCCTGGGATCTTCACTGGGTCTTCACCTTCTTTGCAGACCCTGAACTCCAATTTTTCTCTCCCCAGCACTGTGAGACTGACAAAATCTCTGATTAACATTTATCCTCTTAGAACTTAGAAAGATATTCTAAGCTGGCATATTTACAACTTATAAGTTGGCAAATGCCCTGAAGTAAAATTTCATGCAGTCCTTTTTCCTGGGAGAATGGCCTTCAAGATCAGGCTGACTTGGTGGCCCTCAACTCCAACTTTGTATACTCAACCCCATGGGCATACCAGAAGCTCAAAGCCATTGTTTTCCAGTTTACCTTTATACTGTCATAGAAGATTCCCTAGAGATAATATGTTATGGCAAATATCAGGCTCACTTCAGTGTTCCACCCTCCTTTTCTGAGTTTCTGGACCCTCATGTCTTAAGTTGCCTTAGTTACTTTCCAATGTCTTCAAACATCTGATCTTTTGCTCTTTATCCAGCTTGTACAGTTCTTTATGATAGAAGTTTTATCCATCTGGGTATCTGGGTGGCTCAGTCATTGGGCATCTGCCTTTAGCTCAGGTCATGATCCCGTTGTCCCTGGGATCGAGCCCTGCATCAGGCTCCTTGCTTGGTGGGAGGCCTGCTTCTCCTTCTCTTATTTCCCCTGCTTGTGTTCCCTCTCTAGCTGTGTTTCTCTCTGTCAAATAAGTAAATAAAATCTTTAAAAAAAGAGTTTTATCAAAAATGGAAGAGTTTGTTTGTCTTGGTGTTGGTTAGGTTTTAATAGGACATTTGCTCTCCATTTGTTTTTCAAGATATCAGCTATACCATTATTAGAAGTGTAAACAGGTACAAAATATACACAGTACATAGAAATAATTTTCTTAACTAGTCTACTGCCTGATAAAAATATGCACAAAGGGGTTGAATGAATGGAAGCCATGTTCTCTCCCTCACAGGGGAAACAAGTTACTCATTTTAAATGAGATGTTTTTGATAAGTAATTTTATACAAAATCACTCCATTATATCCAGAAGTAGATGTCTAGAGGATTTTTTTTTCATTTCATTTATTTATTTGTCAGAAAGAGAGAAAGCGAGAGCACAAGGAAGGGACACAGCAGAGGAAGAGGGAGAAGCAGGCTCCCCACTGGGCAAGGAGCCCAATGTGGGACTTGATTCCAGGACTGTGGGATCATGACCTGAGCCAAAGGCAGACACTTAACCAGCTGAGCCACCCAGGCATTCCTAGAGGAGATATTTAAAAAAAAAAACCCTAAATTCAAATCACAGAAGCAAAAAAGTCAGTGGATATAATTATATCCATATTGGAAATTTACTCAACAAAGGACACCACAAAGCTAACTAAAGGGTGGAAGAAAGAAACAATATTTGCAAACCCTAAAACTGGCCAATGGTTGGTATCTAAGACCTAATGAGATAGGAGGCCCAGAATAGAAAATGGGCAAAAGTTATGAACAGGCAATTCACGGAAAAGTAAACCAAACCACAAGTATATGACAAGATGTTCAATTTCATGAAATGAAAATGAAAACAACATTATACTACTTTATAAAAATCAAACTGGTAGAACTTAGAAAGTCAGAGAAGTGTTTATGAGAATCGGTGGAAGAAAAATCTTTTATACTGCCCATGGGAGAGTTGGCATCACCATACCAGAAATTAATCTACTGTTGGCATCACCATACCAGAAATTAATCTACAGCCTGTAGCATACCTACAGGCTGTAGGTATGCTATAGCTCAGCAATACTGATCCAAAGGATATAGTCTAAGGAAGTTTACACAGGTTTATTGGGGGAGAAATATGAGGATGCTTATGTCAACAATATTTGGGGTTTAGAAACCGGGAGACATTACATGTGTCCAATGCTAAGAAAATAAGAGTTAACTGGGATGGATGTATACAAAGGAACGCTTTATGCAATCAATGATCTAGGGGTACATATAAAATTTGTTTAAATCTTAACATAAGTTGAAAAAAGGAAGGTATGGATGGAGATTTATAGGAGCATGATAAGATTCAGATACATTTTTAAGACATAAATATACAAAACAACACACTAAATTTTTAGATTTATGATAAATACAGTCCTGCAGAGTGTACATGGACTAGACTTTCTACATAGATTGCCTGGGTGAATACTTGCCCTGGGTGAATACTTGCCCTGCCATCGGATCTTGGGAAAGTTACCAAATGTTATCTATGCCTTGGTTCCTCACATATTAAGTGGGAACGATGAAAGAACTTTTCTCATGGTACAATTGGTAGGATTAGAAATGACTAAGGACAGAAAAGTGTTGACAACAACAGGGACTTGATAAATCCAGTTAGAGTTGGCAATAATTACTATTACTTTCAAAGACACTTATCAAAATTCTGAAAGTAGGTATACATGGTTAGGATGAAAATGAGGGAGTGAGGGTGCAGATGAAAACATAATCAAATAAGTAATGATGGTGTGGGGAACCCCTCATCCCCCAGTACATATACCCATTATTTAATTAGGACCTTTTCATGATCTGGTGGTCATGGTGGGCCCTGAACTGAAGAGAATAATTAATTCAACTTTCTGAGCTTGAGACTTCCAAACCTGAAAGAGTTAAACTCAAAACAAACAGACCAAAGCTCTAGGCACTGATGTAGTCATTCTTGACTAGTAAACTTTTATTGCCTTCCTCCTAGGAGCTCAGTGACCTAAATTAGTATCTTGCTTATAATATGTCTGTGGGGTTGAACAATGCTGCTGAGTAGATTTATGTAATAATTTGCCTATTGTGTCTGATTAAGTTGTTCCTTTTCTTCTAAAGATTTTTATTTATTTATTTTAGAAAGAGAAATAGAGAGTGCATCAGTGGGGGAAGGGACAGAGGGAGGAGGAGAGAATCTCAAGCAGACTCCATACTGAGCACAAAGCCTGACAAAGGGCCCCATCCCATACCCCTGAGATGCCCTGAGCTGAAACAAGAACTGGATGCTTAACTGACTGAGCCACTCAGTTGCTTCTAAGTTATCTATAAAACAACTAATTTCTGTTAGTTATTAATTAATTATGAATCAGTCAATTACTGAAAATGTCCCAGGTGGACAATCTGTTATGTTTACAAACACTTGTGACCCTCCTTCTCATCTCTGACCTGCGTTGATGAAGAAATTGGGTGCCCATCTGGAACCTACTTCCCAGCATCCTTGGAAATGAGGGGAGAAAAAAACCCCCACATTCATGGGTTCTCTTTGAAGTGACCAATCCGAAATCTAGCGAAGTAAACAAGATACACAAATGACACACTTAAGTACCAAGACAAGACTGAATACAGGATGAAAACAAGGCCAGACCCGAGGTGCTCCAGGAGGTCAGATGAGGTAATACAATGAAGTTTCTGCGGGGCACCTGAAGGCCTCTCCCCTCAGTGGGGTTCTGCTGAGGACAGATGTGGGGTACAGGCCGCTGTGGGGACTGCCCCCGGCAGAAGCTTGAGTGGCAACTCTGTTGATCAGTTAGGCAGTATGGGTCCCAGAGCATTTCTGGAAATAGCAGACCCTCGGGAAATGGCAGGCTCTGGGTTTATTTTCTTCTAATTAGCTGAATAACATCATGAGGAAAAAGTCCCTCCAAGAGGAGGGAAATCAGGGTATCTTCACACATTTCTATTTTCGTCTGTTTCCAAAGACCTTGCATAAGAATATCCAATTGATATAAAAAGAGTGGTGATGATAAAGGTAGTCTGATTTATGTAGTCTCTTACAGTCAGAGGGCTCCAAGAACTTTTTATATGACACATAATTTTTCTGCACTTGTCTTAGTGAGGGGAGAACAGCAAGGCTCCTCCCCCTTATTTCTTTTTTATTTCCTGACATGGAAAATAGGCTTTAGGCATAGGGCAGTTCCTGACACAGACTAGAACCAGGCCTCCTGCTTTTGACTCCAGGGCAGGTGTGTGATGGCAAGGAAAGAAGTTTGTAACATCTGAAACCGGAGGGGAGTGGCTGCCATCACAAATGATAACCACCACTCACTAAGTATCTACAAGCTCTTGGTAGGAATTTTCTGCTCGTGATCTCAGTCAATGTGACCACACCGTGAGCTAAGGCAA
Organism: Spilogale gracilis; assembly: GCA_004023965.1. Lineage (NCBI taxonomy): Eukaryota > Metazoa > Chordata > Mammalia > Carnivora > Mephitidae > Spilogale > Spilogale gracilis. The sequence goes on from PITA01010634.1 coordinate 6,550, forward strand.
TTTTACAGACTAGTCTATGAATCAGAAGGCCTCAGCAGCTTATTTAAGCTACAATACTTAGAATAAAAATTAGAGCAGAAATTTAAGCTCCCAACTCACCATGCAGTTTCCCTGGGCCATAGTCTGTTTTGGAATTTCTGAAATTATTATTGGACTTAAAAATGAAAAAAAAATTGTACTGAAGCCACTTCTTCCCTAAAAAAAAAAATCCACATAAATCGGGCTGCTTTGTAATACTATTCCCACAATGCAGTTGTGATCAGAAAAATCAGCAGGAGTAAAGATCTCCTAACTATTCAAATTCACTTCTTTTTGGTACTATTAACCCTTTGCTGTGAACACGTGATTTGTTCTAAGGACTACTATTTGAACAGATTAAGCTAGCTTTTCTCCATGATCCCTGGCAGTTTCTAAAACCCACTGCTGCTAGCTAATGGACCATATGTCCTGTTATTCACCCCAAATATCTCTGAATCTAACCATCCTCAGGTTGGGGCTCAAGTCTTCTAGGGAAACATCCAGGCCAGCCATAGGATCCTTGCCTTTCCCTCTAGTTAGGACTAATTTAGAATAAAGACAGAAACAGGTAGGTATGTGGATGAATTTCAGATCTCTACTCTCAAAGCAAGACACCTGGACTGATAAGAGGAAAATCCAAGGAGTCATTAGCAATGAAGACAGAAACGTCACAAAATAGGCCTTAGAGAATGTCACAAAATAGCCTCTGAGAGAGGCTGTGCGTTGTTTCCTTTTCCCCTTTCCAGAGAGGTAGAGATAAGGGTAGATCAGTAATGGTTGGTTCATAGAGGTACCTGACTCCCAGATTTTAGTCAGGGGGTCCCATGCCTTCCAGACTCACAAAAGATAGGGCAGTGAGCATGACAGGAGGGGTAGACAGAACAAGCCCCCTTTAGGGAGATGATAGGCAGTATGGTGACAGCAGCGGGTCTAGGCCAAGGTGTGAATGTCTGCAGAGAAGGCACTGTTCTCCTTCATGGATTTGGCTCTGGGTAGGCAGAAGGGGGGCAGACCCTTCTCCTGACCAGGAAGCAGAGACTCCTCCATGGGGCATGTGGCAAGTAAGAGCTGACTTGACAAGCCTTCAAAATTCTCAGTCTCTGTGTCACTCCCATGACACAACAGATCCATGACTATCTGAGGAAGGCCTCAATGATGCTCCTCAGGTATCCATTGGAATGTTTTCTATATCTGGACCGAAGGGCTGGCCATAGATATGATGGACATTCAGAGCAAGGACACTGTTCCTCAACCATCTGCAAAAGAACTCCTTATGGATAATTGCTCATACCTGTTTCATCCCACAGTTCATGTCTGGGCAAGTGGAAAAGACCCTGTGTGGGACCTGCTCCAACTCCATTATTGTATACATGGGAAAGTCGAGGCAAAGGGACTAGTCCAAGGTCATGCCAGGATAAGTAGAAGGGTTGAGACTAGGATCTCAGCTTCTGGCTCCTGCTACCATGCTTTTTGATAGTCCAGACCATTTCTTGCTAGAAAAATCTACTTCCTACTCTCTCTCTCGCTCTGCCCCTCACCCCTCTGATAGGCACAGGCACCAGAGTAAACTTTTGAAAAACCATGATTTGAATCAGGATACCCCTGTTCAAACTCACAATGGCTTCCCCACTTCTTAGGATGGGACGCATGCCCCTACTAGTCTGCCCAGCCCACCTTCCTGTGCCACCGTCCTCTTGCCAGACCAGCTGTCTTGCAGTTCTGGGCACATGCCAAGACTTCCCAACTTAGGACTTTAAACTTGTTATTCCTTCTACAAAGAATGCCATTCCCTCAATTCTTGATAAAGCCAGCCCCACCTTCTCATTCCTTTCCAAGCCATGTCACCTCTTCTAGGAAGCCTGCCCTCACCAGCCATGCCCAATTAGCCCCCAGTCTCTAGCCCCTAACTCTGCTTTACTTTCAACACAGCATTTTTCAAGAAATGACATATCTTTGTTTATGATCTGTCTCTCCCTCTGTTCCATTCACTGCAAATGCCTAAACCGGCCTGGCACATAGTAGGCTCTTAACTAAGAGATGACTGCCATGGCTGCCCCTAGGGCACCACACAGATTTTTTTGGATCCATACTAGAATTGGATCAAAGCACTCTGGCAACAGGAAGCCTCAGGAAAATACTTCACTTCCAGTGAAGAAGTAAATACCAGAAACAAGTCTTCCCAGCTTCTGTGGGAACTCTGAGTCATTTGGCTTGTTAAGGTGTCTCAATACCCTCTTTGGACTTGCAGGTGTCACATTCCATACTAAGACCGCACAGATAACAACCAGAAAAGCCATCAGCTTTGGCTCACCTTGAGCCAAAGCACTTGACTTTACAATGCACTCAAGGACCCGAACAATTGTGGATCTTCTTCCTTCTCCAGCTTTTTCTGTGTTCCAGTTTCTCAAACTGCTACAGCCTCCCCCTGCCCCCGCCTCCTCCCCTACTGTGAGGCAGGCTCAATCCATCCATCACTTGCCCAAACTAACTGATGCAGCTGCTGATTGCAGAGCGAGAACCAGGGCAGGACCACCCCAGAACCAAGTCTGCTTTCTGGGGCATCTCGGAGGGAAAGAACTGCTCGCTGAGGCGCAATGATGCACTAGCCTAGCCAATCCAATAGCTTCCTCCCTGTGTCTCAATCAAGTCACTGATCTGTTGAATTGGATATGCTGACTGCAATTGCTAAATTGAAGAAATCAGAAGCAGGTTGGTGGCACTTTCCTGAGCCATGAAATCCTCATGCTTGGTGCCCTCACATTCTTGGCTCCACCCCTGGCGCCCCGACATCCTCCCAGTGGCCTCCCATGGAAATCCTTTCCTCCTTTAGAGTGCCTGTGCTTTTCTTCCCTTGCCCTCCATCTACATGAGACCCCTCAGCCTTCACCTGGATGACCTCAGGAGCACCCTTAATCTGCTCCAGGCTTTGGACTGGTCTACCTTGCCCAACCAGCTAGATTATCCTTTCTAAAACCAAGGTCCCAGCATGCTTTTGTCAGCCCAGCGCTATGGGTTCCCCGCATCCTTCTCATCTTCACATGCGAAGTCCATCAGAACCTGCCCCGCTTCTACTCACCCCTCAAGTCATCTGCATAAAATCTTTGATTCCTCTAGTGGTAGAAGTGTGTCCCCTTATAAATTTTCATAAATGCCTGTGCACTTCTTTTGTGTCTCAATGCTCTATACTTTTTAAGAAGACTTCATTATTTATTTATATATTTATTTGAGAGAGTGAGTGTGCACACGAGTGGGAGGGGCAGAATGAGAGGGAAAGAGAATCTGAAACAGATTCCACTGAATGCAGAGCCCCATATGGGGCTCGATCCCATGACCATGAGATCACAAAGTGAGGCAAAGAGTCAGATGCTTAACTGACTGCACCACCCAGGCACCTCAGTCCGCTTTACTTTCTGCCTTGACTTGTCAGTGCCCATGGCTTACCTCCTATACCTCGTTGTTCATCTCTGTGTTCTCCACAGCCTTCTGCACCCTGCACTGTTTAAATATATGTTATCATATATGCTCATGTTACGAGAATAGGCTTATTATTTTAAAGAGATTAAATGATTGCTCCAAGTTAATAAAATAGCTGTATCATTGGCAGGAGGCAAGATGTCATTACTTTGTCTTCTCTATATCACCAAAGTTTTTCTGAAAGGTCTGTCTCATTTTTTTTAAAGATTTTATTTATTCATGTGACAGAGAGAAACACAGCTAGAGAGCAAACATAAGCAGGGGGTGTGAGAAAGGGAGAAGCAGGGCCCCCACTGAGCAGGGAGCCTGATGTGGGGCTTGATCCTGGGAACCCAGGATCATGACCCAAGCCGAAGGCAGACGTCCAATACTGAGCCACCAGGTGCCCCTCATTTTTAATATATATTCTTTTCAGAGTGCTTTTAGCTTTCTAAGGTGTTATAGCATTTTATCTGCCTAATAAGTCTTCCAAAATGTGTTGTAAAGAACACTGAATAATTGTAAATAAAACTTCCTTAAATAGATAGCCAAATGATAGATAGATAGATAGATAGATAGATAGATAGATAGATAGATAAAATTTCCCGAGGAAGAACCATATACCGAGTGCCGTTTATGTGCTAGGCATTGTCCTGGGTACCAGGGGCCAAATGCTTAACAGGGCTTGCAAGCTTATGACAGAGAGCAATTTCCATTCCATGTGCTAAATGCTTTGATGGCAGTGGACATATGTTTCTATAGGGGCACAGGGAAGGGACCCGTCTCCCAGAGGAAGTGAAAGCTAGGGATAGTCTTGAAAGGCAAGTTGGGGGTTAAGGTTGGCAGCATGGAAAAAAGCTTAGGCTCAGAACTGAGAGAACTTATCTTATTGGAACAACTGCAATTAATTCATTATTGCTAGAGAATCCAAGGTGGGATGGGAGTGGACAGTGACCGCCATTATTTTTAGGGCAGTTATTAATACTTTCAAATTTACAATGTGGAAACTCAGACTCAAAGAAGGGAAGTCACTTACAAAGATCTGATGCACCCCCCAAATCCTTTTGGGAAGACCCCTGCGGAATCTAAAATTCTAATCACAGTCTGGGGGCAAACTAAGCTCATGCTGACCCAACTTTCCTATTATCTCTTACTTTATATCAGAGAGTTCTTGAATCTTCTGATTTCTGTCACGTATTCTTTCCTAAGAGGGTTATCAAAGGATATCAAAAGAATTCTGAAAGACTAAGAGGGGAGACACACACACACACACACACTCTCTCTCTCTCTATATATATATAGAGAGAGAGAGTGATGATATATATCAGTTTGACTTTGGTCATTAGTTAAACATCTCTTTAAGATGCTTTTAGTGGGTAGCTATGGCTTAATAGATTTGTGTCAATAAGATACTGTTGATCTTTTCACCACTTTTCATTGGCCTCAGTTAAAAAGAACACATGATGGCAAAAAAATTACTTTTGTATGGTACTTCATACTCTACAGATAACACAATAATAATAAAGACAGGTATCATTTATTAGAACTGCCAGGTAACTGTTCTAAGTGCTTTGCAGTTAACTACACTACAAACCTAGAGATGGATTCTGTTAGCAACCTTCTTTACACCTGGAGGAAACAGAGGCAAAGGGGAGTAAAATAGCTCACCCAAGGTTATAGGGTATACACAGAAAGTGTTGGCATCAGCAATCTGCACCTCGTCACTTTGCTAGATCTTCTGTGTAGACCAAGCATCTACTTATTGTTTCTTTTTTTCGGATCTTATCAACTCTGAGAATCATGGCAGAGAAATATTGTGAATACCTCATTTTTGCTATATTTTGGACACTGAGTTTCTGACACACACTGTGGCTTGCCCACAGCCACTCATTCCATTTCCTAGCCTCCGTGGACCCTCCTGTCCGTTATATGAGGAGACATTCTGGTTTTTTTCTCCAGTTGTAAGAAGAGAAGCCTTCCTACAGGCAGGTACCCAAGGAGGGTAGAAGAGGGAACACCCTGGAATCTTTACTGATAATGGCAACGGCAGAATTAATGTCTTACATGCAGGTAGCACTTTTAATTATTTTTTAAATTATATTTTATTTTATTTTTAAAATAAAGATATATTTATTTATGTGACAGAGAGAGAGAGAGAGAGCACAAGTAAGCAGAGAGGCAGGTAGAGAGAGAGAGGAGGAAGCAGGCTCCCTGCCGAGCAGAGAGCCGGATGCCGGCCTCGATCCCAGGACCCTGAGATCATGACTTGAGCTGAAGGCAGAGGCTTAACACCCTGAGCCACCCAAGTGCCCTATTTTTTTGGTTGTTAATAATTTATTTTATTTTTTCAGTGTTCCAAGATTCATTGTTAATGCACCACACCCAGTGCATTTAATTATTTTCAGTGGACTTCTATGTGTTATCTTGTCTACTCCTCACAGTGTCCTTGGGAGGCGACTAAAAATGGGACATTTTAAACCATTTGGTTAGATGAGGAAACTGGAACAGAGTATAACTTGCTGAATGAGCTTACTTCTTAATGAGGAAAGACAATAACTTAAAAAAAAAGGATATTTTATTACAGATTGTGAAAAGTGCCGTGGAGAAATTTAAGGCATGACAAGAGGGATAAGGAAAGCCAGGCGAGGGTAAGGAGGAAAGGAGTGGTTATTTAATACAGTGTGGCCAACAAAGACTTCTCTAACATATGGGCAGGGATCTAAAGAGAATAAAGAAACAAGCCCTGAGGTATCTGGGGGGACAGGTTTCCTACTAGAAGAAATTCCAAGTGCAAAGGCCCTGAGACAGGCACCTGCTTGGTGAGTCTGAGGAGCAGCCAAGAAGCCAGCACAGATGGAGGGCAGAAGCAAAGGCAGCAGAGGCACACTACGGAGGATTTCAACTTTTAAAAAGACAAAGGGGGAGCAAAAGAGTGACATGACCTGTCTCACATTGTAACTTAAGTCTGATTGTGTTAGTAAATGGGGGGCAGGCAAGGGCAGAAACGGGAAGATCATGAAGAGGCTACTGCACTAATCCAAGCAAAAGACAATGGTGGCTTGGACCAGGAGATGGGGAGAAGTAGCCAAATGCTGGATTTGTTTCACAGGACTTGCTGATATGCAATATGTGACAAAATGCCTGTATCTAAGAGAGGATGCGACCAAGTGATGATATCCAAGACAGGACGTTACAGGAGTCTGGGGTTCAGACAAAATGTCTGAATGTATCAATTTAGGAAACTTCAGCACATAGAGGCATTTAAATCCACATGCATGGGTGAGGTCTATAGTGAAATGAGTCCAAGGACAGTCAGGATCCTCTGGGGTTTAGTGCCCAGGGATGAGGAGACTCAGTGAAGGAGCTGGAGAAGGAGATGAGAGGGAGAAAAGATGCATGTGCCATCTCAGCAGAAAACCAAGTGGAAAGAGTGGTCAAGGAAGGGAGCAAGCATGATGAACCATGCCCCATATTCATGAGGAGACTCAGTGAAGGAGCTGGAGAAGGAGATGAGAGGGAGAAAAGATGCATGTGCCATCTCAGCGGAAAACCAAGTGGAAGGAGTGGTCAAGGAAGGGAGCAAGCATGATGAACCATGCCCCATATTCCGGGAGGCCAAGAAGAGACAGACTGAAAACAGACCATTGGATTTAGCAACATGGAGGTTAGTTAGCAACATCAAGGGACCTTGACTAGTGTTTTTTATGGAGTAGCAGGGTTGGAAATCTGGCCGATCAGAGTGGATTCAGGAGTCAATATGAGGAGAGAATCGATGGCAGTGAGTGAAGGCAGACTACTCTTTGGAAGGATTATCCATGGAGGGGAGAAGAAATAAATTACAAGCTGGATAGGGCAGGGGTGTGAATAGAGTTCCATTTGCTGTTTTTAGGGTGAGAGTTGTCTTAGGAGGTTGTATTCTAATGGGATGTTACAGTGGAGAGAGAGAAGCTGAAGAAGTTTTGATATATGTTCTCTCCTTCAGCCTCAAAATGGGCAGTGAGGTGGCCACAATTCCTACTTTATAAGTGAGGACTGTAAGTGATTGACGTTAGAGATTATGTAGTAAATGGTACAGCTGGGGTTCAAACCCAGGTCTGTTAGACTGTAACATGGGTGCTTTTCCCACTGCTCTGTATGGGACATGGAACACGGCACACTGGATTTTTTTGGATTCAAAAACCAATTTAATATTGAGTCATCATATAGGATGGACCTAAGGACTTGAGTGTGCCTACGCTCAATGGGCCCAGGATGCTCTGGGACTCCAAAGAGCCACCCAGGCTGGAGACAGATGGTAGCATAACTTGACTCTGATGTACGTGATGGCAAATGGGTGGACAGCCACCCCTGGGAGGAAGGTTAGAAATATGACATATTTCAGGTGGGCCTGGGAGCTCAAGCTATCGTGTAGTCTGCAGCCAGGGGAGCCCAGAGCAGGTGCTTTTGCTAAAAGCCCCCAGCCTAGGGAGGGCAGACTGAGTGGTCCCCAGCTCTCGAATTCTAACAGCAGAAAAAAACACTTTATGTGATGGATGGGATGACTAGAGCACATGAGGATGGTGCAGGGGAGGGCTTACAACCAGAAAGACTGCAGATGTCGTGTCTGAAAGATGGGTGTCTGAAAATTTTATGCTTCTGTGTTATTCCAGTGTGAAGTCTTGATTGAACGTAGCAATGCAGATACAGTGAGCCAAGAGCATTTTTATTTTATTTGTGATAGTTCGTCCCTTCATTTCCCTTTATGGGGAGCTTTAGGAATTGGTTGAGGGTGAGGAAAGCTGAAGGAGACAATGGAAGAAAATCTGCAATTAATCACCTTGTTTCTATCTTAGGAAAGTTGTGGTCAGGACACTGGAATAATCTAGCAGACCCTCGCCCTGACTGACAATACTCTTTTTATTTTCTCTGAAAGAATTTTGATTTACTCTTTTTAGTGAGGTTGATAGGAAGTAGGTGGGACGGTGACTCTTTGATTCGTGGTTAAAGCTAAAATTTTTCCCGACAGTAAGAAATTTATCATTATTGATTCTGTAATGATGAAAATATGAGGCAATATGATATAAAAGCATAAAAGGAAAAGCAGAAAGGGTTGAAAAACAAAACAAAGTCTTTTGTTACTGCAAAATAATTCAAGAATGAAATATTTCACCCTCCAAAAGCTTAATCGCCCCTCAAAACACTACTCCTAGACCTTGACTTTCCCCCTCCACCATTGCAAAGCCCTCGACTACCATCTGTACTGATCACAGAAAACCTCAGATGCTTTCCTCAGCTTACCAATCACAAGCCCTTGATTAAGTAACTTCAGTTCTTGGAGAGATGAATGCAATTTCCAGAGGGTAACTTAGAAATAAGTGGGCTGAGTTTTTGGATTTTTGTTGTTGCTGCTGTTGCTGATTATTTGAACGGGGGAGGGAACATAAAGTATTTTCATTTTCAGACTGGGAAATTTTGGGTGTGCCGGGGTGACTCATTCGGTTAAGTGTCGGACTCTTATTTTTTTTCAGATTTTATTTATTTATTTGACAGAGAGAGGGATCATAAGTAGGCAGAGAGAGAGGCAGAGAGAGAGGAGGAATCAGGCTCCCTGCTGAGCAGAGAGCCCCACGTGGGCCTCGATCCCAGGACCCTGAGATCATGACCTGAGCTGAAGGCAGAGGCTTTATCCCACTGAGCCACTCAGGTGCCCAAGTGTCAGACTCTTGATTTCAGCTCAGGTTTTGATCTTGGGGTAGTAAGATCGAGCCCCACATTGGGCCCCACATTCAGTGGGGAGATCTGTTTGAAATTCTTTCCCTCTGCCCCTCCCCTCACTCATGTGCTGTGCCTTGCTCTCTCTCAAATAATAAATAAATAAATCTTTAAAAAAAAAAAAGCCTGGGATAGTTTTCCTTGAACTCATATACTACATTCGGTGTTTGGGAAGCTGGCAAGTTTGCTTGGACTGCTGTTCATGTTGTGCACCTTCCTTTCCTGTAGTGTGGTCTTATTTCACTGCTATATAGTATTCCAGAGACTGAACACACCACTCTTTATTCTTCACTCCTTTTGACGGTTATCCGGGTCATCACCAGTTAGAGCTAGGATGGTACTGTTTTGAACACTGCCACTCACGGGCTTGGAGCTCTGTGTGCTCTCCTCCATAAGGCACACAATGAGAGGTGTTCTCGGGCACAGGAATGCACATTAGGACAGACTGCCATACAGTCTTCCAAAAGATGCACACCCTCACTTCCGGGGAATGAAGCTGGCCTCTCCTTTTTTTTGGCCAACATTTGGTATTGCCATCCCTTCTCATGGTAAACATGCAGATAAGGGCACAGTGGTATTTCACCCTGATTTGTTGGATTTACCAATATTTTTATTCAACTCCAATGAAGTATACTTGACACAACACTAATATCACAAATTTTAAGTGTTCCGTGAGTTTGGATGAATGCATATACCTGTGCCTGTGTGAGGGCCACATTATCTCTCTCACACACACCCCCCCTCCACGGTTCTAGTGGGGTTTTTCCTTGGTGTTATATACAGTTCAATAAACCTGATTGAGTCATGGCCTTTATTTTTTTTAAGCTCTTAATTATTTATTTGACAGAGAGAGACACAGCAAGAGAGGGAACACAAGCAAGGGGAGTAAGAGAGGGAGAGGAAGGCTTCCCGCCATACAGGGAGCCTGATGTGGGGCTCGATCCCAGGACCCTGGGATCATGACCTGAGCTGAAAGCAGACGCTTAACAACTGAGCCACCCAGGTGTCCATAGTCTTTCTTTTTTAAAATTTTATTTATTTTTTTATTTGAGAGAGAGGGAGAGAGTGAGTATGAGAAAAAGGAGAGGAAAGGGAGAGAGACAGGCAGGTTCTCTGCTGAGCAGGGAGTCTGATGGGGGGTCTCGATCTGAGGAACTCGAGATCATGACCTGAACTGAAGTCAGATGCTTACCCGACTGAGCCACACAGGTGCCCCAATTCATGGTCTTTTCTTAAGGCCTGATAGGCTATTATAAACAGCACCATAATCAGGATACTGAAAAGTTCCCACATCTCCCAAAATAGTTTTGAGTATCCTTTTGTGGTCCAACCCATCCCTCATCCCCAAATCCTGAAAGCCACTCCTCTGTCTGCTGTCCCTATAATCCCATCTTTTCCAGAGTGTCCTATAAATGGAGTCACACAATATATCTTTTTTTTTTTAAGATGAGTGCTTTTCATTCACCTAAAGGCCTTTGAGATTCACTTACATTCCTACATATATTAATAGTTCACTCAGGGTTTTTGGCGCTGAGCAATACTCTATTACAAAAATACCACAGTAGATCTATTTACCAGCTGATAGATACTGTAGGTCATTTCCAGGTTTTGGCAATTGTGAAAAGAGCTGCTATTCACGGTCATGCACAAGTCAATACATGTGTGTGCATAGGTTTCTAACTCAACTAGGGTAAATACTTAGAGGGGTTGTTGGGTCCTATATTAATCATGTGTTCAACTGTGTAAGAAACTGCCAAATTGTCTTCTAGAGTGGTTGTACCATTTTACATTCCATGAGCAATGTCTAAGAGTTCCAGTGGCTCCATATCCTCACCCACATTTAGTGTTATCAGGATTTTTATTGGTTTCATTTGTTTGCTTGTTTTACTTTAGGCAATCTAGACAGGTCTATCTGCCTGTGGTTTTAATTGCATTCCCCTCCAATGACTAATGATGTTTAGTGTCTTTTCATGTGCTTCTCTATGCTTTCAATTATCTTTTCTGGTGAACTGTCTGTTCATATGTTTTGCTCATTTTTGCACTGGCTGTTTGTCTACACTCTGTTAATTTCTGAGAGTTCCTGAATACAAGTCTCTTTTTGATGTATAATTTACAGATATTTTCTCCCACTCTGGTTCTCCTTTCATTCTATCAGTATTGTTGTTGTTGTTGTTGTTGTTGTTGTTGTTCTTCTTCTTCTTCTTCTTCTTCTTCTTCTTCTTCTTCTTCTTCTTCTTATCTTTTACAAAGCAAGAACTTTTGGTTATTTATTTTCATTACTTTTTTCCTACTGAAGTATAATTGGCACACAATTTTCTATTAGTTTCAGGTGTACATCATACTGATTTGATATTTTAATACATTATGAAATGATCCCCACAGAAAGTCTAATTACCATCTGTTGCTTATATATAAAGTTATTGCAATAATATTGATGATATTCCTCATGCAATACTTTATATCCTGGAGACTTCTTCATTTTAAATTGAGAAGTTTGTACTTCTCAATCACCTTTACCTATTTCATCCATATTAAGCCAACCTCCACCTCTCTGCTAATCACCACTTTGTTCTCTGCACCTGTGAGTCCATCTGTTTTGTTTTGTTCATTCATTTTGTTTTCAGAAATTCCACATCTGAGTGAAATCATGCAGTACTTATCTTTCTGTGTCTGACTTATTTCACTTAGCATTATACCCTCTAGGTTCACCCTTGTTCTCACAAGTAGCAGGATTTTGTTCTTTTTATGGCTGAATAATATTCCAGTGTGTGTGCATGTGCACATGCATGTGCTCACACCACATCTTTGTCCATTCACCCATTGATAGACACTCAGGCACTTCCATATCTTGGCTATTGTAAATAATATTGCAATGAACATAGGGGTGCATATATTTCTTTGAATTGCTGTTTTTTATTTTTCTCAGGTAAATACCCAGAAGTGAAATTGCTTTTTTTATGGTTATATTTTTAAATTTTTGAGGAACCTCTATATTATTTTCCCCTTCATTCCCATCAATAATGCACACGGATTCCTTTTCTCCACAGCTGCAACAACACTTGCTATTTTGGTCTTTTTTGTTTGTTTGTTTTAATACCATTTATTTATTTATTTTTAAAAGATTTAATTAATTTATTTTTTACTTTAAATTTATTTTATTTTTTCAGTGTTCCAAGATTCATTGCCCATGCCCCACACCCAGTGCTCCATGCAATAGGTGCCCTCAGTACCCACCACCAGGCTCTCCCATCCCCCTACCCCCTCCCTCCAAGTCCCTCAGTTTGCTTCTGTGTCCAAAGTCTCTCATGTTTTGTTTCTCTCGCTGAATTACCCTACTTCCTATTTACTTTCTTTCTCCTACTGTCTTCTATATTACCCCTTATGCACCACAAGTAAGTGAAACCATGTGATACTTGACTTTCTCTATGTGGCTTATTTCACTCAGCATAATCTCTTCCAATCCAGTCCATGTTGCTACAAAAGTTGGATAATCATCCTTTCTGATGGAGGCGTAGTATTCCATTGTATATATGTACCACATCTTCTTTATCCATTCATCTGTATTTTGGTCTTTTTGAAAATAGCCAAACCAACTGGTATGAGTTGATATCTCACCAATTTGCCTTAAAAATTTTATTTTTGATGAGGTCCAATTCATTTGTTTCCTTCACGGATTGTGCTTTGGTGTCGTACCTAAGAACTCTGCTCAACCCAACATCATGAAGGTCTTTGTCCAATACCAAGGACACAAGTTCTGATTTACTCCCTGTGGTTTCAAAATAAGCTCAGTTTATACAACCTTTGCAGCACTCTTCAGACTTGTCCTGTGGGTGTGCAATCCACTGGCCACTCTGCAACCTGGAAGGTTACCTACACTATGAATCAGCCCTCAAAGCCTTTATTATGCTGTTCAGAATCAGATCTGTGCATGTGCAACCTGGGAGTGAGCCCAGAAGTTCATATGATTTTATGTTGTTGCTTTTTCAAGGCCCTCCTCTGTGTGTGCTCAGGGCCTCCCTTCCTGGCCTTCTGGTTAGCAAGTGGAGTTTTAACTTCCTTGATCCACTATATACTTTCCACAGCTGGGTCTGCAAGGGAGGACAGAGAAAATACAGGGAGGAGGGAAAATGCAACCAGCTGGACAGGAGAGTAAGTAGGAAAAATAATGATTCCTCCCAGGATCCTGGCACAAAGACCTACCACAAGGCTGGTGCCATCATAGTCCCCTCTGTGCAGGAGCAGAAGACAGTGGAAAACATACAAACAAAAAGGGGGGCATCCCCAATTCTCTCTGTCTTGTAGGGGCCTGCTTCTGATCCTGCACACCAAAACAAAAGAAGGGTTCTCCAGAGGTCTCTCTTTCTGCACATTGTGTGTACTTTGGGGGCTTGGGGCTTTCTTTGAATCTGGGCCTGGGGAGCATCACAGAATAAAAATGGCAGACAAGTCACTGTCAGGACAGTGGTACTCTGAGTTCCCCAATCCACCTGCAAGTGTCTACTTCTCCTAGATCACATGCAGCGCACCAGGCACATTACTCAGTTATATTCTGTGAATGCTCACTCCTTACTTAGGACTAGTGCCTTTCACTGTGAAATTAATTTGCATTTACCTGATGATTGATAATCTTCCTATAAGTTTGTTGGTCATTTGAATCTACTCCTTTGTGAAGTGCTTATTCAAGTTTTTGCCTATTTTTCTATCAGGCCACCTGTATTTGTCTTCTTGATTTCTTGGTTATCCTTCATATATTTTGGAGCTGTCCTTTTATATATGTAGGTATGCATGTATATGTGTGTGTGTGTTCTCCTGATCTGTGACTTGTTTTTTTACCTGCCATACTGGTGTCTTTGCATGAACTGACTTTATCTTATTTCTTATTTTTATTTTTTAAGTAGGCTCCATACCCAGCATGGGACCCAATGTGGAGCTTAAACTCATAAGCTTGAGATCAAGACTGAGCTGATATCAAGAGTTGGACAATTAACAGACGGTGCCACCCAGGTACCCTGAAGAACTGGGTTTATTTTAAATATAGCCTTAATTGTCAATAAATCTTTTCCTTTATGATTAATGCTTTTGTATCCTGTTTAAAAACTCTTTTCCTCTCCAAGGTCATAAAGATATCTCCCACATTCTTTTTTAAAAGCCTTATTATTTTTCAATTAGCAATAATTGTGCACTAGCCAAAACTCACTGGCTACAATGATGTCACTGCACGAAGCTGTAGAAGCCTTATTATTTTTAGTTTTTCACTGAGATTGACAATGTACTTGGAGTTGATACTTGTTCATACTATTAGATAGGGGTCCAGATTTAACACCTTTGGAAAAGCCATCTTTCCTTCACCGCACTGTAGTTTCACCATCGCCATAAATGAACTAATCATAGACCTCATGTGGGTCTGTTTCTGCTTCCTCCATTTTGTGCCATATGCTTTGTTTTTACTTGCCCTGGAAACCAAGCCAAGCCATGAGATAGAAGTGCTGGAGAACCCACACTGTACACGAGGGTCAATGAAGGCATCTTATTCCTTGATCCACTGGTGCTCCATTCTAGTTCCTTCCTCTCTGCTCTACTAGCTCTTCTGTGGGCACTTATTTAAAAACATCTAGTCACGGCTCCTGGGTGGCTGAGTCAGTCAAGTGTCTGCCTTTGGCTCAGGTCATGATCCCGGGTTCCTGGGATTGAGCCCCATGTCAGGCTCTGTGCCCAGCTGGAAGCCTCCTTCTCCCTCTCCTTCTATCTGCTATCTCCCCTGCTTGCACTCCCTCTCTGTCAAATAAATAAATAAAATCTTTCTAAAACATAAAAATAAATAAAAACCCCTAGTCTTTGTGACTTGGAAAACACACAGGTTAACTCTGCCCTTGGCAATAACTATCCTTTCCATGCAGATGACACTTAAATCTACCAGAACAGTATAGCTTTTCATATCAGGCCTTCCATGGAGAGTTGCTTATTGTATCGTCTGGTGTCTAATGCATGGATCACTGGATAAGTGGCAATGTATTCTCAGGGGCCACTGGCCAGCAGCAGACAGTGGGAATAAGGTCAGTAGAGAAGAATCCTATACTTCCCAATGGACAATTGGGAGTTGGGTTTCTCACACTGCTTTCATCTTGGCCTATCTGAAAATAACTCAGCAAGGGGCCTTATTAGTTAAGCCCAGCAATACCTGAAATATAAAATCCTGGAGAGAAGGGGAGACCTTTTTACTTCTCAGGAGGACTTGGCTCTCCCACCCATCTTAGCAATGTGGTCTGGATCCATGAAAACAAGTCTCGATTCTCCAAACCTATGTCTATATTCCCCTAGAAAGGGCAGAACACACTTCAGGAGAACTTGCTCAACATTTAGGACTGATCATAATGGTTGAACAACCTCATGACAGAGTTCTTTTCATTAGACTTCATGTTTGCCTATCTGTGAAATGTAGCAAAAGGGGGCTTCTTCCCCATTAGGAGATCTGACCATCACCATGTACCTCTATCTCCCACTCAGCCTCATAACAGCATTTTCCTGACTGAGAGATTAGATCCTCAGATCACTTCCCAACACACTGCCTGACCTCTCAGATTGATTTTTCCCTACGATGGGTGACCTGGAGTGTTCAGCCCTCAGATGCTTCTTCTTTGCTGTCCTCATAAGTCATAAAAGAAGCGTTAGGCTGCTCAACCTAAAGTAACTCATTCTACAGGAAGCTGTGGCCTTATCAGAAGTTAGGACAAATAGCAACCTAAATGATTTGCCCGTCTCCTTTTTAATCAGGTTTGGTAGGATCCTTAGACTGTCCATCAAAATGACTAAGAATCTTCTCCCAAAACATGAAGAATACAAGCATCCAGACCTTCTGATAAGTTTTAATAGTACATGTGTAAAAGAGATCAGGAGTTTAGGGCATCTCTGTATATTCTAGGCTTTTGACTTTTTACATTTCTGATTGTTTGTGGGGGAAGGGTATGTACAGTAAATACTTACAGCAAAGACAAGAGACAAATGCCACTCCACCCCCATCTCTACCAGCATAAGAGAACCATGGTCAAACGCCAAGGCTCATAGGACCAGAATCTATTTCTAATCTTGATTCTTTTCCATTCCTTGGCAAACTGAATGTGATGTATCTTATTTATAACCCTCCACTTTACCATCAAGGTGCAAGCACCTACATGGCTATCTGGTCCTAATATTAAGATTATTTGGGGTTTTTAAAAATTATGTTCAATTAGCCAACACATAGTACTTCATTAGTTTCTGGTGTACTGTCCCACAATTCATTAGTAAAATATAACACCCAGGTATGCATGGGCTGTCCTTAATACCCATCACCCTATAAGATAATTTGTTTTCAAAGAATTTTACATAATCAGCCAAGTCACTAGCATATTCTCTGAACTGGATGTGGATGCAACGAATCCATACTTAGATGATGTAAGGTGATGTAAGGTGATGTAAGGTGATGTAAGGTGATGAAGATCACTTCCCATTCATTCATTCATTCATTCACAATGCTAGGAGGCACTGTGGGAGATACTGGGTACACAAGGGCAAAGAAAACAAAACTCTGGAAATGGAGCTACATTCCCTGGGGACCTCTCTTCTAAAGACAGATATTTACATCTTAATAGAAATTTGCCTACCAAATGTATTTATAAATTGAACCCGATTGTGCTCAATGATAGCATATGAGATATATGTGAGGAAAACATTACCTATAGTTCTACCCTGGGAATCAGCTTCATAGACCAGTAATTTGCAATCTTTTTCCAGCAGATTATGTTCACATTTGTACCACACTCCTATGGGTATTGTTAAATAAAATTCCCAAATGCCTCTCTTTGTTAAAAAAATAAAGGAAAAAAAGATAGAAATGTACACTGACAATTCTCCATTTTCCATCCTCCTATTCTCTGCCCCTCTCTGTTCTGGGCCCAGGGAAGCTGATACCTGGGGTTGCATCTCCTAGACAACCTTGCAACTGGCTTCCAGTTGGATAAGGCCAATGGGAGACAATATCAGGAAATCTGAGGCACTTGAAGAGAGGGAGGTCAGGGTATTTCTCCCCTGTTCACTTTCTGAAAGAGCTCTCTTGCTCTAACAGTGGAAGTTGCCACTGGGTGGCTCTCCTTCCAGTTCCAGTGGGGTTCCAGTACCCCTTTCCTTCCAGCCCTGGGTGAGTGGGAACATCTTCCATCTGTGTGAGTCTCAGGGAGCCTCACAATCTCGTTTGTTCCTTAACCTGCCTACACTATGTAAACAGTCTCTTCATTAACACCTCCTCATTTGTATCTGGGTGCATTCTGTTTCTTCATGAAATTCTGATACAAAATGCAAATGATAAAGAGGGAAGCTATTATAAGAATAACCTGAATCCACTTACACATGCACAAAAAAACTAATGTTAGTAAAAGCAAATTACTTATAATAAACCTCACTACCAACACTGCCTCCATGTTAGGGATCTGCTGACCAAGACCAAGTGGTATTTGGTCCCTCTGTGCTTCTGACCAACACATGGACTATAGAAAGACTGAACATGTCCCTGCCTTTTAACCCTTTACAATGGTGATATTGGGGGCTCAAAACAATGAGACTGACTACAAAGAGTTCGCATTCCACAAATAACATTTCATTATTCAGAAAGTTTCAAAATTCCATCTTGGCTGCTTTGAGGAAAAGACTTTTTCCCCATATCTTCTCTATAAATTGCTGGACACTCAAAAGCAGTCTTATCTATAGCATGTCACAGTAGAAATAGGTCTCTCCTTCTTGTGCCTGACTTGTCAGAGACTGCCACACCAGAAAAGCAAAATAAACAAATAAAGCAAATATTGGTGAGAATAACAAAGTGGTAAGGAAAAATGAAATCAGAAGAGATCATCAGAGCTCTCATCAAGGCAACACTTACTCAAAATGCTAGTAACCTTGAAAGATTCAGGTACAATCCATTCTTATACAAGGATCTAATTTTGGCTTTCAAATACTGTAGCGAGGACAGGTCTAGACATCGGTATCTAAGACTTGAAAGTGGTTTTGAAGTTTTGGAATTTCAGATACCAGGGAATCCTGGAACGTTTACTCTCCCTGGTGTCACAAATTAAGGTCCCCTGCCCCAAGAGTAAGCTCTAAATAACTTTCTTTTCCTTTTTTCTTCCTCTTCCCCTCTTCATCCCCAAATCCTACTCCTTTTTCTTTCACCCTTTGGTCACCCACTCTAATGTGTTTGATATATGTCTTTAGGCATATTCTTTTGTAATTATAGTTATGACAGATGATACTCCTGGGGCACTAATATGTTCCAAATGCATCACATACATTAACTCACCTAATCTGGATAACAATGCAATGAGGTTTAGCCTCATTGCATTTTACAAATGAGAAAACTAAGGCACAGAGAGACTAAATAGGTCACCTAAGATAAACAGTAAGTAGTGGAACTGGGATTCGGACCCATGCACGTTCTTATCCCCTATGATGCACTGCTTCAAAATATGCATTGTTTCAAATGTCCATGTGTTTTAAACTACATAAATGCAGCATGCCATGACCCTCACTGTGTTTTTCTTACTTCTTTTTTTACTTTAAATTTATTTTATTTTTTCAGTGTTCCAAGATTCACTGCCCATGCCCCCACCCAGTTTCTTACTTTTTTGACTAAAAAATCCATTCTTACGATTTACCCACATTGCTGTATATGCACATCTAGACTGTTGCAAGGTATTTCATATTATCCATACCTATCTATTATCCTGGGGATGGACACTAGGATACCTCCAACTCGGTCCCACAAACAGATCATAATCAGCATCCTCCTAAATGTCCTCTTTTACAGTCCTGTCTGAGAACGTCTCTAGGAAGAATACCCAGCCTGGGATTTGGGTATATATGCCTACTTAATAACATTAAATACTTACAGACTGCCCAAGCAGCTTTTCTTTCCCTCTTTCTTTCTTTCTTTCTTTCTTTCTTTCTTTCTTTCTTTCTTTCTTTCTTTCTTTCTTTCCTTCCTTCTTTTCATTCATTCATTCATTCATTCATTTTTTGTCTACTATGTGATAGGCCCTGAGCTAGAAACTCAGGATGTAAGCATGAGCAAGAAAGATATGGACACTACTCACAGCAAGCTTAGGGTCTATGTCCTTGTGAACTTAAAAGTGTTTCCGTCAGACAGAGAAAGACAATGACTGTATGATCTCACTTATGTGGAATAAATGAGATCATTCCACTTATGTGGAATCTAAAAACAAAACAAAACAAAAAACAACCCCACAAAACTGGAACTCATAGATACACAGAACAGACTGGTGGTTGTAAGAGGTGGGGGACGATGGGTGAGTGAAATGGGTATAGGCGGTTAACAGGTTAAAAAGGGGGGTTTCCATAAACTCCATGGGTATGACCCTGTCTAGTTTTATCCTGTGACCATTAAACCACTTTCAAAAGGTCAATTATTCATTCCCTTCCAAAGTATAGATGTATTGACCTTGTGGAACATTTCATTGAAAATGTACGCCTATTTTCCTTTATATACATCAAAGTCTGAGCTTCTCAGACAATATTCTAAATGCGGTGGTCTTTAGATACAGCTCTTCCAATATTGGCCAGTGCAATATTCTATGACCTAGGGAGTGATATGTAGGGGATAATATGGTTTTATTGACTTGGGTTGAACTCCAAATCAGCACCTTAAAAATGTCACTGGGGTATAAGTTGTAGAAATAGTTTTTGAGGATTCAGGGTAAAACAGAAATGCCTACTGGCTCACGTATTTTAAAAGGGTATCTTTAATTGCTTAGATAGTACTTTTGGAAAAGCTTAATCCTTTGTGTGTGTTCTTTCCTCCAACCTTCTATAAAACAATACTAAAAACTTCCTCCCATTTGCAGACAATATGATTTTACTGTCATGAGTCAGGAAAATATTTACCAGATATCTAACTAATCCAGAAAAGAAGGGCTTCTGAGTTAATATTAAGAAATAATAAATGAACAAAGGGGGAAAAGAGCAACAAATGAAAAATGGACTCTTAAATACAGAGAAACAGTTGGTGGTTTCCAGAGAGGAAGTAGGTGAAGGAATGGGTGACACAGATGAAGGGGATGAAGACTACACTTATCATGATGAGCACTGAGTGGTGAGTGGAGTTGCTGAATCGTTGTATTGCACACCTGAAATTCGTGTGGCACTGCATGTTAAATATACTTGAATTTTAAAAATAAGGAAAAAATTTGAAAACAAACAATAACAATTAACAAATACTAAGTGCATATAATCCACCACTGGATTATGTCAGAACAACAGAGAGATATGTCCTTGGTTCAGCTTCCCCAATGGATGTTGTTTCTGGACTATTCTTTGACACAATGTCATTGACAGTTATTAAGAACTGTTTAAGAACAGGGGTGCTGGGGTGGCTCAGTTGATTAAGTATCTGACTCTTGGTTTCAACTCAGATCATGACCTCAGGATTGTAAAAGTGAGCCCTGCATAGGGCTCTACGCTCAGCACAGATTCTGTTTAAGATTCTCTCCTTCTGAGTTGAGATGCCCTTCAACAGATGAATGGATAAAGAAGATGTGGTTCATATATACAGTGGAATATCACTCAGCCATTAGGAAGAATGAATACCCACCATTTGCATCGACACAGAGGGCACTGGAGGGGATTATGCTAAGTGAAATAAGTCAAGCAAAGAAAGACAATTATATGGTTTCACTCATATGTAGAACACAAGGAATAGTGTGGAAGACCACAGGGGAAGGGAGGGAAAACTGAATGGGAAGAAATCAGAGAGCGAGACAAACCATGAGAGTTTCTGGACTCTGGGAACCAAACTGAGGGTTACAGAAGGGAGAGTTTGGGGGCTTGGGGTAACTGGGTGACAGGTATTAAGGAGGGCACATATGGTGATGAGCACTGAGTGTTATACACAACTAATGAATCACTGAACACTACATCAAAAACTTATCAAGTACTGTATGTTGGCTAATTGAACATAATTAAAAAAAAAAGACAAAAAAGATTCTCTCCTTCTCCCTCTGCCCTTCACTCCACTTGTGATTGGGCAACATGTGCTTTCTCTCTCTCAAGTAATTAAATAATCTTTAATAACTGTTTAAGAACAGTATCTTTGAAACTGATTCATATGTTATCCCAATAATGCAATGGACAAACTGTTCAACACTGACACAACCCAAATATTAAAGCTAAAATGATAAAACACATAGAAGAAAACATAGGAGGGCTTGCCAGATAGACAAAGATCTCCAGGTAGGACACATAAACATGGATCATAAAAGAAAAATATGACAAACAGGACTTCACAAAATTGAAGACTTCTTTTTTCAAAAAGCATTGTTAAGACAATGAAAACACAAGCCACCATTTATGACAATAAATATTTGCAAAACAAATACTGTTAAAAATTTGTGTGTAGAATACCTAAAAACCTTCAAACTCAATAAGGAAATAGTCAATATGGTAAAAGATGGGCAATAGATATAAACATATATAGCAACAAAAACATCAAGCAAATGTAAATAATGCTAAAAAGTTATGATGAGATACCACTATATATGGAGTAGGGTGTCTAAAATTTACAAGGAAAGGAAAACTGACAAAATTAAGTGCTGGCAAGGATATAGAGTAACCAAAATATTCATACATGGCTACTAGGAATTATAAAGGGTACAGCTCCTTTAGAAAACATTTCAACAGTGTCTCATTAAGTTAAACATATACTTAGCATACGATACAGCATTCCATACGAAACAGCATTCCACCTAGATATCTACTCAAGAGAAATGAAAACATACATCTACATGAAGACTTGTACATGAATGTTAATAGCAAGTGTATTCATAATCACTCTGCACTGAACTGAATGTGTGTGTCCCCCAAAATCCCTATGTTGAAATCCTAATCCTCAAAGTGGTGGTATTAGGAGTTGGGGCTGTTGGAAGGTGATTCAGTCATGAGGATGGAGTCCTTGTGAATGGGACTAGGGCCCTCATAAAAGAGACCCCAGGGAGCTCCCTTGATACTTCCATCATGTGAGAACACACAGAAAACATGGCTGTCTATGAACCAGGAGGAAGGCCCTACCAGAATCAAATCTGCTGGTGCCTGGTCTTGGACTTCCCAGCCTCCAGAATAGTGAGCAATACATTCCTGTTGTTTTAAGCCACCCAAGCTATGGTAGTTTTGTTATAGCAGCCCAAATGGGCTAAGACACACTCCAAACTGGGTGCAAGTTAGAGTAGAGCACTGGGGTACTATAAAGCAATAAAAAGGAATGGACTATAGATAGCCACAATACTGATGAACCTCAAAACATTATACTGAATGAACAAAGACAAAATGGCGACATGCTATTCTACTATTTATATGACAGAAATGGCAAAACTGTAGATAGTACGATCATATCAGTAGTCACCAGGTGCTGAGGCTGGGGGAACCAAGTCCAAAGGGCCATGAGGAAATTTTGGGGGTGATGGAAGTATCTTACATCTGTCTTGACATGGTGGTGACATGCACGTTATAAGCTTATCAAAATCCATAGGACTGTACATATAAAAGGCATTTTGGAAATTAGAACTCTAAATATTCCATCCAGTGTCTTTTTCACATGGAACTACAGAAGAAATGGCTCAATACCAAAAATGGTGATATTTCTCTTGAGTACCAGGGTTGCTGTTATCTTTTGGAGAATCATATAACTGATTAGAGTTACCCCTTCAGCTGTGAAAGTGGGGATCTGGGTGTCTGACATGTATTGGGTATTAATTTTACCTTGGACATCATTTTATTTCCCCTACTGTCTTTTGACCCAATTTCTTCCTAACAAATTCTTTTATCTTAATGTGATCTATGTACCCTTCTGAGACTAAACATTTTATCAAGGTACAGTACATACAACCAAATAAATAAATACATAAAGGAATATGTAATAGATCATAAAAATGTTTCCTCCTGACACGTGCCATAAAAGGGCATACTATAACATCCTATCTCGTGAAAACATATTATCATGTAGTACCTAACTTGTTTTATTCATTTTTGGATGTTTCCCTTTACAGGGAATGAGGATTAAACACAGCATTATTGGGACAAAGTCAACAGGATGTATATAGGAAAGAGAAGGGAAGTTTATCTTGGAGAAGAAAAAAGACAGGGCAAATACAAAAGCTGCCTTCAAATGTTTTATAGCTTGTCAGGGAGGGGAGAAGAGAATTACTTTTGATTTGTTCTACTGGATTGGGAGTGGGATCGATGAGTGCAGGCTATCCCAGGACCAACTGGGGCATAATACACAGAACATATTTCTAGTGGAGCACAGCAAAGATATGATGTATTATCCAAGGAAAAATTTCTGACAGTAGATAACACCAAACATGGGTTAGATAATCACTTGGTTGGGACCTCATACAAAGATTCATTTAGATAGATGGTCACTCCCTTCTGATCCCAAGGTTTAATAGTTATTTAATTCTATCAGAAAACAGTATCCTTCCAATATGAAACAAAGTTATTTTGACCATGCAAACACCATTATTTTTTGACTTATTAATTTGCCTTTTAATATCATGATCCCAATAGGTCACAACAAGTAAAATGTTGGTGACAAGCAAACATTCTTATAGCTATCCTGGGATCAGGCCCCTAAAAAAAATGAGACACGCAATCATAACTAGAGTTTTAGGGGCACTTACCCACAAAATACATCCTTTCCTTGCACAGCCGACTGCCCTTTTGTGCCCTCTGGAAAAAGGCCGGCAATATAGCACTCTGAATGGAAGTTAAAGTAATTTCCCACTTTGTCCTTGTGTTTTAACACTTAGGCAATAAAGCTCATGACATTTTCAATAAAAAGTATGGAAGGAGACGTGCTCCTTAGTCATGGAAGAGCCCAAGCCAGCATCACCTGGGCATCCTCCCATTTGACAGAGCCCAGTCTTTGCTAAGCAGCCAGACCTACGATTTAAAACTCACTTCCATCAGCGCGAGGGACCTGACGGTAATTGGTTCTGCAAAATTGTGAACTAATTTCAAGATGGCTTGAATGCCTAAGTTCCAAGGCCAGGTCAATTCACCCCAAATTCCCAATAGACACAAGTAGCTGGTCAGAAATACCTAGAAGGCATTTTAGTTTTAGCAAACCAGTAGCTGAACAAAGGAGAATAAAAATGATACTGTAGTATGACTTGGGAATTACAGACACATAGATACAGAAGAAGACAGAAGGGGGGAATAATGAGTGTGCTTACTGGAAGGTACAGTATAAGAAAGATAAAAAACCAAGGACATGAAAAGACATTTTTTTTTCCCCAAAGAAAATATCCGAATGGCCATGGGTACATACAAAAGTGCTCAAAAGTGCTTTTTTAATTATTTGAATTGATATCTGAAAGGAGACCATTTTTACCTTCTCATCTGTTTATGCGTGCTGGGAGAAAGTTCAGGCACTTCTAGGCATGCACAGAAACACAGCCAAAGTACGATAATTTGGTCAAAGGTGTGTCCACTTCGCTGCTGGCTTTGTGTCACAAGTGATAAATGATGTCAGACAAAACCCTCAGATGAGATTTAGAAGGTACACAGGGAGGGAGCCATCAATTCCCAACTTAGCAATGTAATAGATTTTAATCAGCTCCTCTTCCCTGATTACCAGACAGCGTTTGGTTTTGAGCTTCAGTGAAGGGCACATGGGCTTAGCAGTGATTGACAGGCCTTTTCACTCCCCTAATTTGATTCCCGTAAAGCAATCAAGGGTCATTGGCTATCTCAGCTGCAGGCAGGAGAGGCTTTGCAGATCGGCAAAGCACGTGGCCAGAGAATGGTCTCTTGCCATCTCTTGTTTGTTCCCCCGATCTTGCAGCTCAGAAGTCATGAGCTGCTAGCTCACGAAAGAACTGACCATGCTGTCAGCATTGAGCCCCATGAGATGCCCGACAGGTCACAGCCATGCTTGCCCTTCAAACCCCTCCCATCAGCCCCAAACTGAGTGAGGGGCCCTTTGAGAGCCTGTGCCTGGTGGTCTCAGCATCCAGCACCAGTAGGTGCCCAATGAGTTTTTGAAAAAAATTCTCCTGCACTACTTAACAGGTGCATTTCCTGAAAATTGAATTCTGCTTTGAGTGTTTCCTGTTTCTGATGTTTGCACCAAAGGAAAAAAATGGATAAACTAGTAGATCTGAATCTGTGAGCCAGTATCCAGCAAACTCACTTCGTAGTTTGAGCAGAAATGTGTCCTTTCCTTGTTTAAGATGTAGGCTTTTGAAACCAAAGATGCATGTGTAAACTGTAAACTCTCATTAAGGATTTTGGACTTGGCAGGTTTTTAGAATTTATGCTGATTTGATGTGAGTACGGCCTAAGTCGTCTCCTTCATTATTACTGAAGAGCTGCTGGAGCAAACAAATCGGGGTAAATAAAATTACAGCGCTATATTTAAGTAACTCAAGAAGAAAGAAAAGTGCTAGCGACTTTGGCAGTTTAATTGAGGGTATAAAAGGATGCTAATTATCAATGTGTCTCAGAGCCTCCATTTAAAAACACTTCTTAAAAGTAGCAGTTAATTCCAATTACCTAGATATACAAAAATATGGTGAAACACTGTGATAAAATCCCATTTCTTGAAAATGCCTATGTAATGAGAGCTCTCTAACTAATTCAGGCTGACCTTGCCCATGGAGTCGGAATGGACGCAGTTCAACCAAATATGCAGTAAACACAGTGATCGTCTTTATTGATTGGAACATCCTTGCAGTAAGGACACAAGGAGTCCTATTTTCTCGGCTCTTGGAAAGGAAGGAATGGCCAGCTCTCCAAGGCTGGGAGGGGGGGCACTTGCTCCACTGATTTCTGAGGGTGTTTTCTTCTGCTCCTATTCTAACAGATCATTCCATCCCTAAAGACTCTAGGGCCGGATTTGGTGGAAAACAGTGACATGGGATACCCTGTGGCCTGGATAAGTTGGGAAGAATAGGTGAGCACATACCAGCAAGTTCTAAGGAAGAAGCCATCAGCAGAGACAGCTGTGACTTGAAAAATGTAGGAGCTGATGTTCTTGCCCCATCCCTGCTCCAGTCGGAAGAAACTTGCCCAGTTCCGGGGACGGGGGAGAGGAGCGGGTCACAACCTGGTCATTGATCTGCAGCACCTGCCTGGACAGGGGGAGTTCTGCCTAGATGAGCAATAGGTTGGAAGCCAGCCCAGTCTCCAATGGGGCAGCAGTTCTGGGAGTCGGGACCACGGCTCCTGAGATATGTTGTTCTCTGTTACCATTAAACTTTGGTTTGGAGGAAGAAGAGCCTGTCCTCCAGCCAGGACCCCACAGTGGGGCTTCATATCAGCTAGGCCTTCCACTGAATCCAATTAGTCTCTGGCTCAGTCTCCTTTCATCAGAAAGAAGGATGCCATATCCCTAGAGACATGCGTTTCTGGGCAGACCCACCCCCAACAAGCAGGCCCAGAGAGAGGGCCCCAGCAGAGGCACATACTTAGGAGGGGATTCAAGACATGTTTTAGACTCTTGCCACGTATCTCACATTGACTTCTCTGGTTGGTGACATCTGGGTTCTAAGTCATTAAAAAGAATGAAGTTTAAATGCTAACTTGAAAAGCTCTCTGCACCCCTACATTTGTTGCACCATTATTTACCATATCCAAGACAGGTAGGCACGTTTAGAAAGATGAGGGGATAAAGAAAATGCGCATGTGTGTGTGTGATGTGTGTGTCTATATATGTATTATTCCACCATAAAAAAGAATGAACTCTTGCCATTTTCAACAATATCGATGAACCTGAAGAGCATTACACTAAGTAAAGAAAGACAAATACTGCATAATCTTATTTAAATATGGACCTAAAAACAAAAACCCAAACTCGTAGATACAGAAAACAGATAGGTGGTTGCCAGAGGTGGAGGGTGGGTGCAGGAATTGGGGGTCAAAAGTTGCCAACTTTCAGCTGTAAGATAAATAAGTCAGGGGATGTAATACGTGGTGTGGTGATTATAGTTAATGATACTGTATTATATACTTGAAAGTGGCTAAGAGGATAGATCTTCAAAGTTCTCACTAGAAGAAAATAAAATTGTAACTATGTGTGGTGATAGATGTTAACTAGATTTATCGTGGTGATCATTTTGCAATATAGTCAAATATTGACTCACTATGTTGTACACCTGAAACTAATAAAATGTCATATGTCAGTTATATCTCAATTTAAAAAATCCAAAAAAAGAGTGAAGTTTAAGTCCAACATCATAACCAATATTTATATTCTCTCCTGTCCATTACCCCTTGTTAATTTCCCTGACATGATCAACACCCAACATCTACCGTGTGCTTCATGAGAAACACCTGTGCTCTTGAAGGCTCCGTGCTTCTCCGTCCCTCTTCTATGTGTTAACTTTCATGCCCTCTTCCTCCTTCATCTTCTCTTTATGATACCAACTCCAGTATGAAACACAGTATTATTAGTTACATGAAGGTGTTTCTATTTGAAATCTTGAGTACGCTCCAATTATGCTAGACTTAGTTTTCCATGAGAGATAATTTCTAGTTAATACACAGCTGATTTAGAGGATTCTCAACATAAACCTTTTTTAGGGGAGGCAGTATTTGGGTCTAGGTCAACTGGTAACTTTGGACCGTGATTTCAGTCCAGAACAAAAACAACAACAAAAACATCATAGGATAAAGTGCTCTGAAATGTATGAGGATTAAGAATAAGGCTGCCTACCTCATCACGGTGAGGATGAAAATGTCATGGACACCACAGTGTCTCTGAGTAGGGTTGACCAAGGAAGCAGAAGAAAAGGCAAATTTGGCAGCTGGACAGGTCCTCCTGGAAGACCTCACTTCAGAGAATTAAGTGAAGGGCATGGTCTCTGACCACACACTCCCAGTGTGGAGCTCTGTTCTTTCTCCCAAGGCTTCCCTCTTCCCAAGTGTAGAAATACCAGAGGATTTTTGTCTTTGAGCAATGGCTGTCTCTACCAATTCCGAAAGTGGCCCAGGTTTACATCAGCTGAGGAAAGAAGGCCAGCTAGTGGAAGGGCTGAGGTGTTCGCAGAAATGGGAGGTGAAGTAGGTCCTGCTTTTGACACTTATCCTATTTAGAAAATATGTGTGCTTGATGAGGGAGGACTTCCAACCAGATAAGCCTGCTTCCTCCCACCAGATGTTATAGTCAGAGGAGCTGATATATGGCACTCAGCCTGACATGCCTGTCACATGGGTGACAGACACCCTCAGGGGCTTACTGGATAGACGCATGTGACATCGTGCTTACAAAAAGCAATGCAAAGAAAACAAAATCATCTGTCTTCATGCCCACCAGCTCACAAATCACAGCAAAGCCAACCAGTCCATATGCTACCTGCTACCAAAAGCAAAGTACAGGCTCAGGATCTGAATTTCCTTCTTGTATCTGGAAATTTCCCCAGCATAAGTGTCTTGGTGGGAATCTGAGCCCACTTCTTTGTCCAACCAGATGTATTTATCCAGGATCTTGAATCTTGAGCGAGTGCTGCAAAAAATCAGGGACTCTAGAGAGTTCTGCAGGGAGCTGGCCAAGGAGCAGCCATGGCCCAAGTACTGAGAGTTGGAGGGAGCACAAGCTATGCCTCCAAGGATGAGACCTCGGTTGGGTCTTGACAGGTCTTTGCCAACCGGCCTATCCTCCCAATGCACAAAAATGGAGACCCAATTCTCCCTGCATTCGTTGCTGTTGGCTCCTAGAGCCACAGGCAACACTAAAGACCTACCCTTGTTTCTATGACCACTCTGCTCTCACCACACCACCATTATCATAATGCATCATGCACATAATGGAGTTGCAGAGAAGACTCTATTGGGCAGCCCCCTGCTGGGAGACAATTTTCCCTAGGCCTTTCACATTTCTGCATATCTTACAACATGGACACTGACAACCTTTGCTCGGGACTATCTTCTCAAGTACCTTTGTAGAGAGAATAGCCTCTGAGGATATAATGTCTCTCTCCAAAGGACAGGTTTGATCACGGTCCAGTATGATAAAGATGGCATGTCTCTCCAGGACCAAGGAGGGTAGGCTTACTGCCCATTATAAAAGATTTGGGTTCCTTAAGCTCAGGGCCCCCTGCTGTAATTGGATGCAGGTGAATGCCAGGCCCTCCAAGTGCCACCTTGTGGAGACTGGGGCTTGGAGAGCCAGCTAAGACGATGATACTCTGGCCATTGTTACTGCTGTCAGCAATAGTCCTTGTCTCCGATCAGGAGTCTTATACCTTCTGCCAGCATTTGTGGGATTGGTGCAAGTCAGATAGGTTCTCAGACCTATCACATTCTTGATGCTACTTTATGAACCCAGCATAGGGTCCTAATAGGAACATGGACAATGAGGGGCACCTGAGTGGTCTGGTTGGTTGAGCATCCGACTGTTGGTTTTGGCTCAGGTCATGGTCTTAGGGGTCCTGGAATTGAGCCCCATGTCAGGCTTTGTGCTCAGCATGGAGTCTGCTTGGGATTCTCTCTCCTGCCCCTCCCACTCATGCTGTCTCTCTAGCTCTCAAATAATAAATAAATAAATAAATAAAATCTTTAAAGAAAAAAGGAAATGAATGAAGTAGTTCTCAACCTCAGGAAGCTAAAAGTCTGAGAGGAGTGCAAAAACCAAGTTGGCACTGAAAGGGCATGCTTTGAGCACCACTCCTAACCCCGTTCCTCTTGCCAAAAACTGAACCAAAATTTAAGACAGAGAATTGCACAGGATGTAAGAGCTTGCTGGCTTCAGGTATGGTGAGAGACAGAGACAGCAGGGAGTTCCTATTCTGCTGGGAAAAGAAGACCTGCCCCACATAAAATGGGAAGCCTGAGTGGGGCTTCCTGCTGAGACTGGGCCCTGACACTAGCCCCCTACTCAGGAAACGCCATCAGGTTCCCACAACCCCCTGGACTCACACAGAGCTAATCCTAGGGAGACCAGAGGAAGCAAACAAAGCTCAGACCAGGGCACAGGCCAGGATGCCCTGGGGATCATACTGTGTCTCTGACAGCATCAGGGTCAACCACATTCCAGATAATAATCATCAAGGATATGGAAGTGACAGTCACTGTCTTACTTACAGGGATCACAAAGACACTGAATAAGCTGGAACTTTGTAAAACAATGTTACAACACATATTTTAAACTGTGAAATAATAAAAATTTAGAGCTTCCAACTCAGGAAAGAAAAAAAGGTGTGTGTGTGTTGAGGGGTGTAACCTATTATTCAACAGTTCAAAGAATGCAACCTATCCAATGGTAAACAGACAACATAAAATAAGGACAAAACAGGTGATTCCAAAGCTGTCTCTAATCTCCCCCCGATAAAATGGATTAAATTGATCTATTTAAAGACAGACTACTGGTTGAATTTCTAAAAATCCAGCTCTCGGCTGCTTATAGAGATAGACCCAAGAAAAAAATACACAGAAGTGTTAAAAAGAAGTAGAATAGAAGTATGTCAAAGAGCAGACATGAATAAATCATGATCTCCAAGGTAGGGAAGATAATAAAACTAAAACAAAAAATATTAGTTTGAAAAAAGTAATGACACAGACAGATACCCAACTAATCTCAAAAATGTTTGATAAATTATTAAGTATAAACAATGAGTCGAGGAACAATCTCTGGCAAGAAGGGTCAAGATAAACAGCCTGGCTACCTCGTCAGCAAAGTTAGTAGATTCAGGTAGAACAGGTCGGTTAGGTCCTGTAGAAAGAGTAGGATCTTACTGGAAAATGCAGGAGAGAGCAAGAGAGAACAGGCAGGCTGTGTGACCGCATGAAGAAGGAGGTTGAGAAAATAGTGGGAATCCTACCAAGTAGAGTTAAATGCTTACAAGGCTGCAAGGTGCATAATCTACTCTGTGTTGCCCCAGCACTGGGACCCACTCACCCCATGGAAAAAAAAAAAACAAACAGTAAATGAAGACAGACTTTAGTGAGTTCCCCTCAAGAGTCACTCTAATCAAAACAGCAAGAATGATGTCATGAAGGGGAATAATTTGAGTTAGGTATAGCAGGGCTCCCTTGCCCCTGAGAAGTCAGAGGAGTATCTGAGTAATGTTAATGGGTCTCAGCATCCAGGGACGCTGGCTGAGCCAGTTGAAGAAATAAACCATGGAGTTGCCCATCCTACAGTCACACAGCCACACTATTTTACTCATTTCATCTAGATTCTTCTCCCGGGGAAAGATAGAGGCGCTCTCTCTCCTGGAATTGTGGTGATTTGGCTGGAGTTTGCAGCAATATAGACTTAAATTATTCTCTCTATATTTGCTGTAACCCAGAAGCCCTGAGTCACCCAGAGGTAGGAGTAGAAGAGTGAGTCAAATAGTTGGAGAGAAAAAGATGCACCACCAAACTGAAAATTTGGCAAAGAATAGGAACAGCCAAATCACCAAAGACAAAAACCAAATGGCCGATGCACATTGGAGAAAGGGTCACCCTCTCCAGCATTAAAGGCAGAACAAACTAAAATGACCACAAAGGGCGCCTTGAGTGTCTGCCTTTGGCTCAGGTCATGATCCCAGGGTCCCTGCTCGGCGGGAAGCCTGCTTCTCCCTCTCTCACTCCCCTTGCTGTGTTCCCTCTCTAGCTGTGTTTCTCTCTATCAAATAAATAAATAAAAACCTTAAAAAAATAAATAAAATGACCAAAAAATACCATTTCACATTCTGCATCTTGGCAAAGACTTAATTCCCAAGGATGCTATAAGTGGGAGCTCGCATAAAGTACCGGTGCGGTTCTAAATCGAAACTAGCTCTTTAGGAAACATTCTAGCAATTCTCAATGGAGCAGAAGGTGTGCATGCCCACACCAGGGCAGTTCCATGTCCAAGCGCCTGCTCTGGAGATACACATGCACAGAAACGTATGGCGATTCCAACAGCAGCACTACTTATGATAAGAAACACTAGTCAGATGATCATAAATGACCAATGACATGACATCAAGTCTACCAGTGATAGTACAATAGACTACTTTTCAGCATTTAAGACAATCTAAAGTGACACACAGCAACATAGATAAATCATTAAAAGCCCCTTGAATAAAAATAAACACCCAGTGAGTTGCAGTATTACTCCATTTAGATGAAACTTTAAGACTAGGTCTTGTTGTAGACACACAGTGTGTGGGAATCACGGAGCATGGAAATGAAAGTCTTGATCCCAAGGCTACATCAGTTTAAGGGGGCTGCACATGCCATCTCCTGTTGATACCATTTTTTTTAAAGGTTTTGTTTTTTTTTTTTGTCCTCAGAAGTCTCTACACCCGACGTGGGGTTCAAACTCATGACCCTGAGATCAAGAGTCACAAGCTCCACTGACTTGAGCCAGCTAGGTGTCCCCTTGGGTTGGTACCCTTTATGAAAAGCTGTAAAACAAAATTACTGTTTACAGAACATACACACATAGCAAAAATACAAAAGTATGAGAAGATAAAAAGCAACTCTGACATAATAAGAGAAGCCAAGTCTCTAATATTTAATTTCTTAAATTCTGAAGCAAATATTGTTACTATTTGTTCAATATGGGTGACCTGTTATATAACACCCTGGTATGTTTGCTCTGTGCTTTCCCGTATGAGTAAAATATTTAATTCTCAAAAATCTTGCAGATAAAAAAAAAAAGTCACAGAACCACCAGGGTTTTCATCTAGGAGCAGAGTGACATGGCTGTTACCGGATATGTTTTCAAGGGGTAAAGGGAACAAAAATAAAGTGGTGCTTTGTTGATATCATGATTGGTGCTTATTCAGCATCCTGTTACCACAAGAAACCACTGGTTTCAAGCGGGGTGGCCCATGGACTGTTATGTAAGCTGACACAGGACACTGTAAGGACATGGGGGTGGGACATCAGGGGCCGGGTAGATGTGTGCTTCCTCAGTGACGACTGACCCATACAGAGGCTGTGCCACAGGGCAGGGGACACAAGCATTTCCTGGGGTCTCGGGAGGAGGGTGAGAAGGGAGGGGGCTGTTCTGGCAAAGGTATGTGCCAGTGGGAAGGTGTGGAGGTGTGTGGAGAAGTGTGGTGTATGGTCAGGACCATGGGTGATTTTGAAGGCCTCCTGGGGAGGCTTGTGAGGGGACTTCCGGGGACTGGGCTGAATAGTAAAGGAGGGCAGATGAAACAGAATTCAGACTCTGTCCTGAGGGAGAAGTAGAGTCTTTGAAAGATTTTGAACAGAAGCATGACCTTGAAGGTTCAGCCAGTTCAGTTTCTTGCCTTTAGGCAGGTAAGTGTCTAAATCTTCCTGGATGGTAGGCTTGTCTCTTATTCAATGTCTCCAAAGACAGGGACGCTTATGTCTCCATCCTACATCTGCCACAGTGCTGGGTGAACATAGCTGGGTGTGAAGAAGGTGACTCCGTGAGGAGGGAGAGATGGGGGGGACACAGACCCAAACCCTGGAACCCAACAGGCAAAGGGGGCAGGGGCAGAGTGTCAGTGGAAGGCTGCGTCAGGCCAGCAGAACAAGTGTGCCTAGAGGTGGCAGTCTATACCACAAGGGCCTAACGACAATGGCTGACATCGTCATCACCATCATGATCATCATCACCATCTTGATCATCACCATTGTCATCTCCATGATCATCACTATTGTCATCATCATCACCATCATCATCGCCATCTCCATCGTCATTGCCATCATCATCGTCATCTCCATCGCCATCACCATCATCATCACCATCATTACCATTGTCATCACCATCATTATCATTGCCATCGTCACCATCGTCATGACCGTCATCATCACCATCATCATCACCATCATTAACACCATCGTCATCACCATCAGCACTACACAGCAAACGCTGATACCATGCTTTCCATGTGTTGGGAGCCATTCTAAGGGGTTTATACAGTTCAGTTAACCCTGTGAGAAAGGTAAATCCTTATTCTCATTTTAAAGATGAGGGATAGGAAGCAGAGAGAAGGAGAGGGAGTCGGATTCTGGTCTTATAGGTCACAAGGGGCAGATCTGGAAATTACAGACAGCCTGGGATCCTAACTTTACACTAGGCTGCCCCCCAAAAAGGAACATCAATCAGGAGTGTCCTCCCAGGCAGAGAAGAGGTGGTGGGGGTGGGGGTTACTAAGCATCCCAAGACCTCAGTCCATGTGGAAGGCATCTCTAAATATGAAGTCTGCCCTCACTGTGAGAACAGGGCATGGACAGAATCTGGGTCATGAGAACAGATGTGGTTTACCAGAAGTTTGACTTAATGCTTGCTATGTCTATGTAGAACACTGGAGAGCAGGAGGGAGGGAGCACACACATGGTGTGACAGTGTGTCATGCACCTCAGATGTAGTATCCCATTCTATTTTCTCAGAGACCTTGTCATGTGGCTATTCCTATTGGCTGAGGAAGCTGATGTTCGGGAGTACAGTGATGGGCTGACAGTCACACAACATGTGGGAGACAGAGCTGAGAGTAAGACTACTTGCTCAGAAGCCCTATGCTTTTCCCTATTACTGCACACTGCCTCTCGGGGAATTTCCCAAGTACGCACCAACTGAATAGGAGTGCTGACCCAGAGTCAGACTAGATTTCCTTGCTAATTTCCCCAAAGACTACATGCAGAAATAAATAAAAAGGAAAGACAGCACCAACTGTGAAATGAAGATAAGAGAAGAATACAGGCCAAAATATGGGAGGAGCTTCCACTAAGGGCCATGTTCCTGGGGAATAGATATAGAAAGAAACCACCAACCATTCCCTCTGAGCCACAGGAGGAAAAGCACATTCCCAGAGAAGTTGGAAAAGCACACTAAATTACCTCTGTGCTCTGTGACAAGTCCCAGGACACTGGGGTAATGCGGATTAGGAAAAAAAATGTTAGCATAGTACTTTTGAAAAGATAATGAAAAACAAGGGAAAAATAAACATTACCCTGATTTAAGGGGAAGAAAAATCACGGAAAAAAAAATCACTGTTCACAAAAAAATAATGATATTTTAGAATCTTTAAAACATCCGAGAAAATTTGGTCACAATGGAACAGAAGTAGGAAGCCACAAGAGAAGAAAAAAGTTGAATTAAAGAAACAGAAAAGGATTTCAATAAGAGAAAAGAGAATGTTAAGGAACTCAAAAGCCAAGAGCAAAATTAAAATTACGCTGAAGGTCCTACACAGGAGGACATACAGTCCCATGCAGCAAAATAGTGTTAAAAGTCCTCAAAACTTGAAAAAAATGGGACACAGAAAAAAAAGGTTCTCGGAACTTGGATGGAAAAGAAATGAAACAAAAAAGAGAAGTTGGCAAATAGCAAGGAAGACGAAGGATTTTGTCTGTTGCACAGGAGAAAAACAAAACAACACGAGCAAAAACAATAATTAAAAAGAGAATGCTAGAAAGCTATGCCAGGTAGAAGGAAGGTCTTGACATACCAGAAAAGCTTCCTGAGATCCAGGAAAAGTAAAAAAAAAAAAAAAAGACCCATTCTGCCCAATGTATGATTTTAAGTAAATAAAAATTATAAATACCAGGCAGAACAAAACAGGTTCTCTACAAGGAATACAGTCAAGCTGCCTTCCACATTGTCTACAGATTACAAAAATCGATGAACACATATCAGAAGAATTTCCGATTATATATTCCATCTGCCATTTTCCTTAGTGAAAGACTCGGCAGGCACCACTTGTGACATACCAGCAACCACTCCCCACCCATTTTCCTTTCTTAAAGAAACCTGATTTGGGAGACCAATGAGTCAAGCCTCAAGGGTGGATCAGAACAGACCTAAGCGAGGCAAGCGATCCCATCTCTCCTTGCCAAATATACCTATCTTCTCAAGTCCCCCTGCTTCTGGGAACAAACATGGGATTCTGTTTGGGCCAATGACATTTAAAGGGAACACCAGCCAGGAGCCTTCTGAGAAAGGTTTCCCTTGTAAGAAAGAGATTAGCACAACGAAGGCCTTTTGCTGCCGTTGTCACTCCACTGCAAACACAGTTCCGATGTCTAAAGCTGTAGAAACCATCCTTCAGCTGGAGGGCAGCATGGATGAAGGTGAGCCCTCAACGGGCTGAAGATGGTGGCATGGAAGACCAAGCTTCAGGACGACGTCACTGAGCCTCTGTTCCAATGGCCTGCTCCAGATACCTCACTAAGTTAGATCTCTGGCCTCTAATCCACGATGAGGTTTTTTGTTTTTTGTTTGTTTTCACTTCTGAGAGTGCTGAGGATATAAATATCAATAGGCAAAACACAGAAAAGAAATTCCATCATCACCGCATTCTTTGAGAAACAACAGTCCCGACAAAACTGAAGTTTGCCAAAAGAAGGCTGTATGAGAGTTTTCATAAAGTTGCTATATTTTCTGGAACTCCAGAGATGAACTACGTGAAGTATGAAATATTTCTATAACCTATTTGACCATGGTACTTTAGTTTCCCCTCCAGGGAGCATCTGGAAGAGGGAGGTTCTATGTAAAACACTGTGAGAAATGATGATAGGACACTGAGGTTAACATTTCATGCCCCAAGAACTACATATTCAACCACACTCTTATTTTATTACCAAATCTTTTTTTTTTTTATTGTTACTTAAATTTTTTTCCAGTGTTCCAAGATTCATTCCCCATTCCCCACACCCAGTGCTCCATGCATCAGGTGCCCTCAGTACCCATCACCAGGCTCTCCCATCCCTCCACCCTCTCCCTCCAAGTTCCTCAGTTTGTTTCTGTGTCCAAAGTCTCTGTTGTTTCATTTCTCTCCCTGGATTACCCTACTTATCACACTCTTATTTTTTGAGCAAAGTTACAGAAGGATGTTTTCAAATCGACAAAGGGCTTGAAAAACAGATCTCTTGAGTAATCTCCTGATCCCTAATACAAAAAATTACAAAAATGTTCTCCAGACAACTGGCAGAACTATAACTAACAATTCAAATATGAGAAATTTAGAGTATAGGGGTGGGAGGTGGCTCCTTTGGTTAAGCAACTGACTTCTGGTTTCAGGTCCGGTCACAATGTAAATAAAAACTTTTTAGAGAGAAGTAAAATGAAGTGTTGTAAATATGAATGCAAAACAACCAAACACAAACACTAAAAATATTCTGGAAAAGAATACTTAATGATTAAAAGGAGCTGTTGAATAAAAATGGACTTCTAGCTGGGACAGCATGGTATAGACCCATTTCTTCCTGCTTGTCTGCCAATACCACTACAGCCCGTGGAAACAAGATAGGACATAACCAAAGGAGAACTCTCAAAGGTAGTAAGAGGAAGGTCAACCACCAGTTTGAAACCCAGCACGAGAGAATGGCATAGTGGCAGAACATCTTACATTCTCCCACCCAATGGAAGGAGACAATCCAGATCTGATGGGTCCTGTCCCTCAAACATAGCAATGGAAGGCAGCATGGGTAGGCTCATTCCTACCCCATACGGAATGGGAGCTCTTTAGACAACACAGGGCAAAGCCACAATGGGCAGTGGGGATCTCCTGGGAGCCACACTAATGATAAACAGCTAAGGGAAGTGCTCTCCTTCCCTGGCAGTCCTGAAATTCCCACTGGAATATAATAGGATGGCCCAGCAAGAGGGAGCTAGACCCAAACAAATGGTCTAGTCCTGACCCTGTAGGCCTGAGACTCTCCATCTCTGTCCAGAGACTGAGGACAACAGTGAAATGGATCTCATTGTGGATCCATTGGATTAAGTGGATCTCAATAAACATCTGAGCTTGGAACCATTCTTTGTCCCCCACAGTTAGGGAAGAACCCGTAACAAGATGCACCTGGCTTAGAAAGCCTCTTGCCTGAGAATCTCTGCCCCCAGAGAGACCCATCATCCTGGCCCAAGAAAACCCTTTCCCTGCTTCAAGCAGCATGAGGAGGGATGAGTGGGAGACCCGCAGCACCAGATAAACCAAGCAGACTAAAATATCACCAAAAGGCTGTGAAATGAAGCTGTCATTTAGAACCACGGCCCACCAAAGTAAGCCACGACCTGGAATTTTAATCCTAAACAGGTGGCTGCCCCTAAAAATACAAGATTTAAATAGAACCCAGCATCTACTAATGTATTAGGCAAAATGTCCCGAATACAATAGGAAATCACCTATCATCTGAAGAACTAAGAAAATCACAACTTGAGTGAGAAAAGACACTTAACGGACACCAATACGCATGTGAATCAGACACAGGATTCTCTGACAAGGATTTTAAAAATCCTCAACAATCGATTCCATGTTCTCTTGAAACAAGTGAAAAACGAGAAAATCTTAATGAGGAAATAGATGTTATTGAAAACCAAATGGAAATTACAGAACTAAAAAATACAATTGCAGAAATAAAATAGTTGCTAGCTGGAAGAGTAGAGATGACAGGTTAGAAAAAGTGAACTTGAGGACAGATCACGAGTTCCCTCAATATGAACAATAGAAAATCCATATAAAATATGCTACATATATCTACATATATGAGTCTCTATGTATAAACAGATTTACTCAGTATAAATCATAGACTCTAAAATTTAAAAATATATAACTTTCAGGGAAAAAAAACATGGAAAAATCTTTGTGATCTAGGCCTACGCCAAGAGTTTTTAGACTTGACACCAAGAGCACAATCCATAATGGGAAAAGTTGCTAGACTGAACTTAATCAAAATTAAAATCTTTTGTTCTGCCAAAGCCCATGTGCAGAGGATGGAAAGATAAATTGTAAGCAACTTATCTCACAAAGGAGTAGCATCTAGAATATATAAAGAATTAAAAGCCAACCAAACAAAAACAACTATTTAGGAGCATATGGGCAAAAGACATAATCAGACATGAACTGGAGGGGACATATAGATAGTAAATAAGCACTGGAAAAGATTAGCCATCATGGGAATGCAAATTAAACAATGGGATATCATTACATACCTACAAGAATCGCTAAATAGGAAACAGCATCCATGTTAAGTTGGTGGGTACACGGAGAAAATCAATCACTCATACATTGCTGGTAAGATATAAAATATGGTGGTCACCCTTCATCAGTGTTGTATAAAACCAAACACACAATTACTTTACGACCCAGCAACTGTATCAAGGGCATTTATCCTAGGGAAATGAGAACTTATGTAACTTGTGTAAACAAAAACCTTCACACCAATGTTAATAGCAGGTTTATTTATAACAGCCAAGAACCTGAAACAGCTGGATGTCCCTCACAGGTAAACCAGTTAAATCAACCATGGTACACCCATACCACGAACGGAGCAAACTACTGATAACACACAACTTGCATGAATCTCTAGGACATTATGTTGAGTTAAAAAAAAAAAAGTCAATACCAAGAGGTTACATACTGTATGATTCCATTTACAAAAAGTATTTTACAGTGACAAAATGTTAGAAGCAAAAAACAGATTAGTGGTTGGCAGCAGGTAGGGACAGCGTGGGAGGTGTGGATTGTGATGGAGCTGTTCACTACCTTGATGGTGGAGGTTGATACACAAACCTACACATATGACAAAATTGTACAGTAGTAACCATGTACACATACAAAATGGGTACAATAAAAACTGGGGAAATCTAAAGAATACTGGTGAGTTCTCAG
The DNA here is from genome assembly GCA_004023965.1 of Spilogale gracilis. Classification (NCBI taxonomy): domain Eukaryota; kingdom Metazoa; phylum Chordata; class Mammalia; order Carnivora; family Mephitidae; genus Spilogale; species Spilogale gracilis. The sequence continues at coordinate 46,365 of PITA01010634.1, forward strand.
TGCCTAAATCCCATTTACTATATTGTACTATGACTTTGCAAAATGTTACCATTTAGGGGAAAACTGGGTAAGTGTACTTGTGATCTTTCTAAATTATTTCTGAAAACTGCCTGTGGATCTATAACCATTTCAATAAAAATTTTAAACAAATATATAATGCCAGATTAACATAAGTGGAAAGTGAAAGCAGAGAATAAATATAAGCCAAATTTTTTGTGTTAAGGAAAAGTCAGCACTTATTTATTCTTCTGATTTTAGTATTGAGACAAGTATCATTTTAACTACATGTTTCATAAAAGTAAAAATCAGCAAAAGGATTATAACATCATTTAATTTAAAAGATAAAGCATATAAAACAATCAATATAGCGAAAGACAAAAAACAAAGGACACAGCTTAAAATCAAAAAGAATATAGGACCATTGAACTGTGAGCAAACACTAGTTATAAAAGGATTGCCAAGGGATTAAAGACAAATTCTATTAAATTTGTCTATTAAAAGACAAATTCTCTCCAACTGGCTTATAAAAACCAATCTGACACTATGATTCTTTTAAAGAGAAGGATACCTAAAAAGTAGAATTTTTTAAAGGAAAAGGACGGATAAGGATGTACCCAGTAGCAATAATAAAATGAAAATGTGATGAAATTAGTATTAATATCAGAAAAGGAGTGTTTAAGACAAAAATGGTGGATGGGCCATGAAGGCTATCTCTAAGTTTAAATGGTAATAATGGATTCACGATTTAGTGAGTAGCTCTACCTCCAAAACAACACCTGTGCCTGTTCCCTTCTCACTACCTCAGCTGTCCCCCCACTCAGTGCAAGCCATCAGCATGTCTCTCTAACTCCTGAAATAACTTCCCAGTTTCCTTTTTCATTCTAGCCCTCTGCACTCTTAAACAACAGCATTACTATTGGCATGTAAATCAATTCATGCCATTACATTGCTTAAAACACTCCAACCAGTACTATTTCTATAGAAATTTATATCCACTCCTCCTCTTGCTAGACCTGGACCTGAGACAAAGACGTCCTCCTTAAGCATCAATTCATGCTTTCTTAATAGCAACGATGCCTTCGATTTTAAAACCTGGGAACATGGCGGTCCAGAGGAAAGACCACATTTCCCAACATCCCTTGCTGTGGGGTGTGGCAACGGGACCAATTCCTGGCCAACCATGTGACTAACATCTGGCCAATGAAACCGAAGTAGAAGCGATCCCTGCAACTTTTTCAAAGAGTTGTGCTCCTCTTTCCCTTCCCTTTCTTTCTGATGGCGGGAACACATATGTGGACATAAGCCACACGGATAGGGCAACACCCTGGGGCTTCAGAGCAATGAACCAGCTGGGGCCGGAAGGGTATGGTATGGCAGCAGACCGAGCACTTTGCGAAACAGGAGTACATAGCAACAGAGACTTGGTGGGAGGGTTTGGGCCACTGTTAGACCCTCTCAGCCACTTTCCACTGCACCTATGTCCCAACACAAGGCCTGTGATGTCCCACAGAGCTGGTCTCCACGGACGTCTTCAATTTCATCTCCTACCACGCTTCCCTTGCTTGTGACCTCTAGTCAAGCTCGTCCCATCCCGGGGCCCTAAAACTGGCCGTTTCCTTTCCAAGGCGAGCACTGTCCCCGAGCTTGCACAGTGAGTACTTTCTCATGATTGAGGAGTGGGTCTAAATGGCACTACCTCTCCAACTTCTCTTAAATCTCTGTTTAAAGTTGTGTAGTACCCACGCTGACTGCCCTCTGCTAGTATCCTGTGTTATGCATGTCATAGAACTAAATATATCATCTGAGATTAGGATCTGCGTATTCAATGTCTCTCTCTCCCCTACCCCCTACACTAGAATATAAATTCCACGAGCAAGACACTTAGCCTATTATTTACAATCTTATCCATGCTGGTCCAACAGGAGACTTTAAATAAGCATTTGTTTAATGGGTCTACCAATCGATCTAAAAACGAGAGACAGTTTCAAACACACACACACACACACACACACACACACACACACACACACACACACACACACACACAAAAGAAAAGAAACAGAATTGAGGCACTCACCACTACCAGCCCAAGATAGACTGAGAAACTATCATATAAACCAGGACATTCAAGATTTTAATGTAACTATTAGTGGAAAGAGGCATACAGTTCGATTTCCTATAAACTGTGAAGGTAGTTTACCCAATTATCAAATCACATTTACAGAAAGTAAACCCATACTGAGACCCATTGGATGGGCACAATAAATAGTATGACAAAGAGATTACATAAGTGGCATTCCATGACTGCAATGTAATAATAAAATGAGAAATTAATAACAAATGATTTAAAAAGGCATTCAGTAATGTTCTCTGAAGCAACTATGGAGTGAAAAAAGATATTAACTATAATGATAGATCATACAATAAAATGGTAACACTACCCATCAAAATCTCAGCGTGATGATAAAGCTATACTAAAGGAAAGTCATATCTCAATTCTTTCATTCATTAAAAGCTGAAGAAAATAATCCTTTAACACAGAAATTTATAAATACAGCTAGGAAAGAAAGCAGAAAGGAAATGAAGACAGGTAACAGGCATCAGGAAAAAACTATTAAATAAAAATTATCTTAAAAAATCAATGAAATAAATAACTTTATGGCATATAGAAGTTAAAAATTAAGAAAAACAAAAATTACTATCAAGAGAAGCTATAACCCCACTCTTGGGGGGCACAGCCTAACATACAGAGCTGTGAACTTACTATTTTGTACACCTGAAACTAATGTAACACTGCATGGCAAATACATTCAGCTGAAGAATTTTTTTAAATTTTTTTTTACAAGAGGTACAAATTTCCAGTTATAAGATAAATAAGTACTAGGGACATAAGGTACAACCTAATAACTACAGTTAACTGCTGTATGGGTATTTGAAAGTTGTTAAGAGAGAAGATTCTGAACATTCTTAGTGAAAGGAATTTTTTTCTTTTTTTTCTATTTATGGGAGATGATGGATGTCAAACTTATTTTGGCAATCAATTCACAATATATGTAAACCAAATCATTGTGACGTGTGTCTCAAATTGATACTGTGTTGTATATGTCAATTATTTCTCAATAAAACTGGAAAATAAGAAAAATAAGAATAAAAAGATGGTAAAAAGATACTTGTAAATAAATTTTTAAACAATTCTTTGTACACTTACATGTTCATAAATTAAGTAACTTTGAGGAATTGGAAACTTCCTTAAGATAATATAAATTTTCAAAATAGACTAAAGAAGGGGCGCCCGGGTGGCTCAGTCAGTTAAGCATCTGACTTTGGCTCAGGTCATGATCCCAGGGTTCTGGGATCAAGTCCCACATCAAGATCCTTGCTCCATGGGGAGCCTGCTTCTCCCTCTTCCCCTGCCTGCTGCTCCCCTTGTGTTCTGTCAAAAACCTTTTTAAAATCTTAAAAAAAATTTTTTTAATAGACTAAAGAACAATCGAATGTTATTATCAAAGAAATGCCTCCAAAAAAGACCCCCCCCCAAAACCAAAACACAATCTGTCCACAGGATCCAGGCAGTTTTAAGGACATCCCACTCAAATTGAAGGTCATAAATAAATCTATACAGTATAGAATTTATTGTAGGTGAAAAAAATGACAGAAACTTGACAAATTAATTTTCTCATGTTAGAATAATTATGTTTCAAAACCTAACAATGACTCTTATAGTTTTGTATAAGCCATAGGCCGCTTTTATTTATAAATACGGATGAAGAAATCAAAATTGGTGTCAAATCAAATTTGAAAATTGCATTACAAATTCAAATTATGGTAAGAAAACAACCTACCATGATGACTAATGTTAGTCTAGGAATGTAAAAATTGTTTAATATTATGAAGCTCATTAATCACTGTATCCTGTAAGTTAAACATGAATAATCATGTGATCTTATGAGAGATTCAGAGGACATTTGCTAAAAGCTATCATATATTCATATTCAATAAACTGTTGGTAAGATGTTAATTTCCTAATACCAGCCTCAAATCTCACCCTTCTCATTTATAACTAACCAGCAGGTTTCAGTCAATAATGCATGGAATTGAAGTAGCTAGTGTCAGAGGGGAGGAAACAAAGTTGCTGCAATGTGTAGCCAAAGTCACACAGAGAACAGAAGAAAAGCAACTGAAAAGCACATGACCACTAAGGAGAGAATTTGGTAAGGAAGCCAGAAAAAAAGCCAAAATTTCCAAACCCCAATACTGGCAAAAGTGGTTAGAAACATACAAGGACTAAATTAAAATCTTATTCTGAATTGTCAAAAGAGAAAAATATATAAGCCGAGTCTAGCAGAGAGAGGGTCAGGAGCTGGGGGAGAAGGGCCCATGCAGCAGACAGGAGGGTGGCTCAGTCCCCTGCTTCCATCTCCCTGGCTGAGTCCGTGAACCTCTGAAACTCTGTCTTGGGGCAACAAGATCACTGGAGCTGTGGCCAGGGGGTGTCCATAGCAAACACTGCGGGACCTCCCTTCCATGAGAAATCTGAGTCAGGCTCACAGAAGGAGAGTAGAATGCAGTGGTCGAGAGCTGGGAGCAGGGGAAGTAGGTAGGTCCTGGTCAAAGGGGACTCAGTTTCGGCTGTGCAAGACCAAGGAGGTCTGGATATCAACGGTACCGTATAGCCCCCTTGGCTCAATATGGTATACTTAAAATTTGCTAAGAGGGTAGATCTTATATGTTCTTATCACACACACAGAATAGCAATGGCAACAACAAAAAGGAGTGGCAAGGAGATGCTGGAAGAGGATAGATCTGTTTACGTATCTTGGTGGTGGTGATGGTTTCATGAATATGTACTTACCTCCAAACCCTGAGTTGTGTATATTATTAAATAAGTACAGCTTTGCATGTATATGTACATGTAATACAATCATAATTCAATGAAGTTTTTATTTTTAAAAAGTGTCTCCAGGACCCTGCAGCACAGGGGACCCTTGTCCCCTGCAGTTGGTGCTGCTTGTTGTGTGGGTCTTTGAGGATCTGTCTGCCCGGCCCCAGGAGGTCCCCATCAGCTTTCCGCCTGCCTTGCTCCTGTCTCTTGCTTCCTGTGCACTTCCATGTAAGATTCTACCCTCGATAGACCCAGCCTACCATCTTTCCTTTTCTCCTATCTTCCACACCTAGGAAACTGTGGACGAGAATTCTATGTTGCCCTGAGAGTCCATAGGGTTCAAATTACACAGACTCCATAGGTTAGACCTCTGAGGGTAAGCATATGGAATAAAAGAAAAGAACTTTGCCTAAAACATGGGAAGATTTGGTATGCCTGAGTGGTCCAGTTGGCTAAGCATCTGCCTTCGACTCAGGTCATGATCTTGGGGTCCTGGGATCAAGCCACGTGTCAGGCTCTCTGCTCAGCGGGGAGTCTGCTTCTCCCTCTCCCTCCCCTTGTGGTCCCTTTCTCATTGTCTCTCTCTCAAATAAATAAATGCAATCTAAAAAGTAAAGAATGTGGGAAGACTCAGGGCTCCTGGGTGGCTCAGTCAAGCATTTAACTCAATCTCAGCTCAGGGCTTGATCTCGGGGTTGTGAGTTCAAGCCCTGCGTTGGGATACAAATTAAATTAAGCAAAGCTGTAACACTACACTTGATGGTGAGCACGGCATAACTCACAGATATGTGGGCTTGCCATGATGTACACCTCAAAAACCCACAAAAACAGGTTTAACAAGTCTTAAAACAAACAAACGGGAAGATTCTATTTGGATATAAGAATGAAGCCACTGCTGCCAGCCCCTTCCTGAGAATGTGACCAGTAACATTCTCCTCTTCCTGGCTGAGGTCACCTGTCAGCCCACCCCAGCCACGGACTCAAGAACCAGTCATAAATTTATTTAGAAAGGGTTTTAAAAATTGTTTTCAATTTTTTCCTGATTATAAATTCAATTTAGACATTTCCTAAAGTGTGAGTTTTCAGCATACTAATTGGATATAAGGGGACTGACATGCTGGGGAGGCGGGGGGCGAGGGCAATAGCTGGCCTTGAACTTTTGGTGCCTTCTACAGCAGAGGGCCACTCAGAGGCCTCCATGAGTTTTTCCTTCTGGGCTGCAATTTTGATTATATGCTTTTATACTCTCATACCAACTTTGTGCTTTGTTTGCCATGACAATGGGCCTGTGTATTAGAAACTCCACTGTATTTTTTTTTTAACCACTGAAAACAGTTGTTTTATAATACAATTTTGTTAATTTGAGTTTTTTTAATTTCAGTGACTAGTAACAGAATAGATCATACAGTCTAATGTAGAAATTTCAGGAAATAGAAATAAGGATCAGGAAAAAGTGACATTCACCTTTATTCCAATCCATAATAATTAACATCGTCAGAATAATTGCATTTCCTCTAGTGTTTGTGTACGAATATAAATGGATATATAACAGATGTAGAATGGCAATGTAATTAGATTGTGCATTCAATCTCTACAGACTGTAGAGTGAAAACAGTATTTTAAATAATTGTACAATATTCCAACTTTCTAAATGCCTTTTCTACATCTCTAATTTCATGTGACAGAGTCTTAGACATAGAATTATTTTTAATCATAGGGTTTAACATTTGAAAAGTTGTAGCTAAGTATCACCAGATAGTTTTTAGGAAAGTTGTACAATTTAGATTTCTACCAGTAGCATGAGTTTGCTTTTTGTCCTACTTTTGACAGTTCTATTATCCTAGTTTTATTCTTTTCCATCTGATAGGTGAAAACTATTACCCAATTACTATTTTAATTTACATTTCGTAGATTTCTAGTGAGGTTGAACTATTTTGGTATGTTTACTGAAATACAGACCAATTGACTGTTGTTCCTTATTCCATCTATTGTCATGCTAAGAGGCTTTCATATTGCTTTAGCAATGCTCTTTACATATACTTTGTTCCATCAATTGCCATATTTTTCCTGTTCACTTTTGAAATATTCTTTCAATGTAATAGTTTAATACTTTTTTTTTTTTAAGGTTTTACTTATTTAGAGAGAGAGTGTGTGTGAGTGGGGGAAGGGGCAAAGGGAGAGAGAATCTGAGGCAAACTGTGCACTGGGTCAGATCTCATGACCTGGGATCATGACCTGAGCCAAAATTAAGAAAGAGTTGGATGCTTAACCAACAGAGCCACCCAGGCACCCCAGTTCAAAACTTTTATGTGTGATTCTTCCATTTCCTTCTTCAAAAACTAGTTACCTATTGACATGTGATTTCTCCACCTTTTAAAAACAGTTAAAACTTACAGACTAACAACCAATTACATCTATGAATATGGATAAATAAAAGAAAACTCCCACCTACCAAGGTCTTGCTCAGACCAGTAAGCGGGACCAGATGCCCGTCCCACATGCCAGGCTCCCTAAAATCTTAGTGGCTTGTGGGCTTTCAACCTGGACCTGCCCTCAGAGTCAGCTGATGGCTTACTGTAACCCAGGCTGCTGGCCCCACACCGCTGGGTTTCTGATTCAGTGTTTGTGGGGTGGGGCGCTGACATTTGCATTTATAACAAGTTCCAGGTGATGCTGGTGTGCCTCCATTCAGGAACCACACTTCAAGACCCACAGCTGAGGCTAATGTTTTCCATACTCCATATTTCACAGGTAAAATCGCTTGGGGGATTCAAACACTTGCTGTCAAACTAACAGGCCTTGTGATGGGCCCTGCTTCTGAAAGCTATTTAGGTTCTGTTCAGTGATGAAGATCTGGGGAACAGCAGTTTGGGATTCAAAACTCGGATGGAATGGCAGGTTGACAAAATACTGGGAGAAAACGATCTTGTTGGTGCCAAGTTTGATGTGAGGAGAGACTCAGCCTACTGGAATGCAATTTATTCTTAACACTCAAACAGTAAAGATCTTGGTGTTTTCTAGATCTTGGCCCCAGGCAACAAATGCCTCACAGGACTGACTATGATTTCTTGTTTCTTCATTTGCTTGTCCTGCAAGCTTTACCAACAGTCAACCTCACGGGCCAGGTAACTTTCAGTTTTACAGATGAAAAAGTTGTAGCTATTTAATAGATTCTTGACTAGCTAGGAGCTACATTTCCTTTCTTTTAATTTTATTTTTCTGGTGATAGAATTAACACATGCCCACTGTTGAGATTTCGGAAAATACAGAAAGATGGGATCACTCATCGTCCTACCACACATGACAAATCACTGTTAATGTTCTGATACTCTGCTTTCCTGGTACTTTCGTGCATAACAGATCTCATAATGTAGCTTTACATAGTGCTCCTTTCATATATCATGAGTATGGATGTCAAATGCTCTCAGTTGCCCATGAGTCAAGAATTTTAAGCACAGCTCCCTGCTCGTCTTGGCCATAGCCCTGGGAGGAGCACAAGAATGTCCCAAGCAAAAGCCTGGAACTGGGCTGGGAAGGACTGGTTTTTGGATCAGAGCACAGGTCAGCGATCAGGAGACTGAGACCATAGGAGAAATGGAAAACCAGGGAGGGCATGAGACCAGAGCAAGGATCTGGGATGCAGGGACAGAGGCCAAGCCTGGAGAGATTCCTGGGAAACAGCTGCAGGTACTTTGCTACATCTGCTGTGTATTCTCCCACCAGATGGGGAGGAGTGGACGGCTGGAAAGGAAGCCAAGCAGGCCTGGAGTTGGAGAAGTCAGTGTGGCAGCCCTTGATCTGGACCAAATCTGGGGATGAGTGTCCCATGCATGTTTATGCGAGGATAAATTACAGTGTCTTGGACGTTGCACACAGCCGTGAGATAAGCGAGCTGACAATGACCAGCTTGCACATGCATAGACATTCAGACAATACTCTGGAGCGTGCTCAGAATCCAGGGAGCCCCTATAAGTTTCCTGTTTCTTGACCTCCAGCTTCAGCTGCGTTCCCATACACTCAGCGGCATCCAGTGAACCGATCCGTTTGCTTAAATATTTATTTCTCAAGACAGAAAGTCTAAACTAGTGAAGTCTTGATGCATCAGGTTTGGTTGTGATAACATAAAAAACTGATAGTGGAGGAGCCTTAGGTGTTTTACCTGTGCTTACAGTAAGACAAACAAATCTCAGCTCTCCCAGCTAAGGCGGACTCATCTCTCTCTTTCTTCAGAGGAAGAAGAGTTTAACAAAAGCGTTGGATGGACCCCGGGGCTGGGAGAGCGGTTTGATATGCCTGGATCCTTGCCACTATCCTCACCCTACATGCAGTCTGCAAACTCACTGCAGAACAGCTTTGCACAGGGCTGGAGGTCAAAGAGAGGAAGAGGAAAGCATTGCCTTCATGACTCAGGTAAAGCCTATGATGCAGGAGTGGGACTCTGTCCCCTGCCACCAGGTGGCATCTCCTGTATTAAGGACTCTCTTCTTTGGCTACAGGTGGAGTCACTGTGCACAGCATGAATGAATGGCAGAATAGTGGTGACTTTGAGGACCCCCCCCCCATGCTGCAGGTGTGATCAACCCAAAACACAGAGCATTCAAACCATCCCGTCCTGGGTCCCAGCCCCTCTCAGGCTTTCCCTGCCCTCCTCTCCACTGTCAACACACACACCAAGTCCTAAGGCTGACTTCAAACACCATTTTGCATTTCCTCCCCAGGTAGATCACTGCAGTAATGGCAAACACACAGAAACTAGATGAACAAAGGGCAAGAATGCAATAAAAATTTCCAGCAGTTATTATTGGCTACATAAGGGAGAGGCTCTGTGCTGGCTAAGAAATCTGGGAGCCTCACACCCAGAGGGCTGCATACCCTGGGAGGGCAGAGACCCTGGGTATGGCCCTCAGACCATCCTCCTTGGGAAGGAGGCTATGTTAGTAGCCAGTTACATCCCACCTTCAGTTATAACCAATTTCCTGCACAGAGCCAGGGGCTCATAACTTTTGGGATGAGCACCAAATGATAAAAAGCAGTTGCTGCAGAATCTCAGTTGATTTTATTTTCCTCTCGGCACTGTGGGCTAGAACGCCAATGAGGAGGGAGCACGAGAAATGGATTTAATTAGCAAGATGAGCCTAGCGCCTGCTAGGATCACTTCTCAGAACACAGGGAACAGCTGTGGTCACAGGTTTCCTCTGAGGTAGGAAGAAACCAAAGGCTGGGGAAAACCGAAGGCTGTGGTGGCAACGTCGGACCAGAAGCTGAAACCAATTATAGATTCTTCTACCCTTTGCGGTAGCCAGTCTCCAAGATGGCCCCAGATGACCAATGGCCCCGGGTATTCACCAGGAGGTGCTCCTCTCCCTCACTGAGTAGGGATGGGCTGTAGACCCAAGAAGATATTCCAGAAACGATGGAGTCTGACTTCCAAGAGGAGGCCATAAACAACACCACAACTTCTGCCTTGTGCTCTTTTGCATCATTTGTTTTGAGGGAAGCCAGCTGCCATGTCATGAAGACACTTGAGCAGCACTATGGAGGGGTCTGTGTGGCAAGGGCCTGAGGCCTCCTGCCAACAGCCCATATCACCTTGCCAGCCACATGGGTGAGTCACCTTGAAGCACTTCCTCCAACCCCAGTCGAGCCTTCAAATGATCACAGCTCCAGCTATGATCTTGATTGACGGCCACCTCAAGACACTGCACCAGAATCACTCAGCTAACTGCTTTCAGGTTCCTGACCCATGGAAACCATGATGTTGCACATACTTATTGTTGTTTTATATCACAACCTATGGCGTAATATATTTTGCTGCAATGAGATCACTCATGTACCCTGACAAGTATACCATCCTATCTGTATCTACAAGAAACCGACTTCATCCCTGGTGGGAAGCCTTGACAGACTGTCTTAAGTAAACAATTCTCCTTGCTAGAGTATCAGTACCTCCTGATATCACTATCCCCTGCCTGGACATGAGAGGCAGAAAGCTGCTATTCGGCTACTCTTCTTCTATATCATCTTCGATCACTGTAGCAAGGTAAACACACACACATACATGTGCATATACAAACATTCACAAATACAGAGTTTTCTCTTAACTGAAAAATCACTCCAGCACTGGGAAGATGCACTTTTTTCCCAGGAAGGACCGGATGCTCTGGATGTTTTAAGTACCTCTTATTCATGCTGTCTCTGAATAAACAGATGGAGGGGGGCAGTGTGGGAGGGTACAGCTGACTGAGAATTGATAGATGTCTCTGTTCTCCTTTGCTAGTCATAAAATTCTGAGCTGTGTGAGGACCAGCAGGAGAGGAAAGCCACTGCCACAGTCCTTGCATTCCTGCATTCATTTAAATATTTCAGGATATAATTTTTCCTCTTTATTCTCTTTTCCCCATCCCGTTTGTCTCCCTGGGTGAGGCAGAGGGTCTTGAATATAAGGCAAAAACAGAGAATTTGTGAGCATAACAGCATGTCCAAATTTTTCTAGAGGCAGTCAAGATAGAGAAATATTTCCTTATTGTTTAGGTGTTCAACTATGAAGGACCTGGAAGATATGAGGTTTCTTCTTCAAGTATGGATTAAATACCTGGAACGCCTTGCCCTCCAGGATGGGGGTCAGGAAGAATGCTCAGAGCCTAGAAAGCATGTACCATTCATCCATCAGGAACCATGAAGGCAGAGGCAAAGGGTAGGAAGAGCACTCAGAGTGGAGAATAAAGTATAGCAGAGAAGAAAGAAATCGGGCAGAGAAGGAACTCTGGAATGTTCATCCAGAGTGAATCTGTATGGGCTGAAACATGGCCTGGTAAGAAACACGTTTCCCCATCTTTTTAACTATGTGTTTATTTTTTTATTTTTGCCAAAGACCTACCTGTCTGTTCTTCCAAGTGTTGAGTCACACCTGAAGGTTTACATAAGCAGTGAGATAGTCTTGTCACATGGCAGGTAGAACCATGGAGGTCCCGGGGGACAGTCAGGGTTGGTCATAACCACAGTTTGGGGAAGCAGTCTGGGGACACATTTTTGTGTCTCGCTCTCTCCTGTCCTTGGATGCCCTCCAGAATCAGGTCCTGCCTCTCTGCTCATCTTCATTTATGCAACTTTTCTTGATGAGCTCATCCTCGCCTACAATTTCACCCACCAGCTCTGATGGATAATAAATCTGGATTTCCAGCCCTGGCCTCTGGTCCACAGTCCACCCCTGCATGCAACTGGGCAAGGATTTGCCTCCCTCTCTTAGTTATCTGACCGTCACCTTACACTCAACATGCCCAACTTAGAATTAAACTCCATACAAAGACTTCTTTTCTCCATGACCTTATCCCTGTCATTCAGGGACCCTGGGATCCTCTTAAGTCTTCTCTTTGATCAGGTCCTAAAACCATTCTGCCAGAGAGGTCTGAGGTCTTTCCCTTCAAACTGTACCTTCATCATGGTCAGTGACTAACCCGTGCTCCCTCCCTCCACTCTACTCAAACCCATCATGACAACCTGAAACACCCCTTTTAATCTTTTGTCACTTCCTGCCACATTTCCAAGTTTGAAACAAGTGCCCCCATTTCCCCAAGTCTTATCTGATCCACAAGATCACACTTGTCTCCTTTCTGGAACTGTTATTCATTCTATTCAAAAAATAGTTATTGAGGATCTATTGTGTTCAAGGTATGAGGAGCTGAGAATGCTAACAAATGATTGGTCTAGTAACATTACACCAAGGATCTCTTCTGTGTTTTTTTTTTTTTCTCCCTTAAGAGTGTTTCCCCAACCAAATTCTTAAATAGCCAGGGCTACATCTTCAGTGTCTTCTGTGAAACCCCCAGCGACAGACTATAGGGCATATAATGTGCTCTTACTAAGTACTTATTGGTTATATGCAAGATGGGTAGCAGAGTAAGACTAGAGATTCATGTCAACTGCAAAATTTATCTACATTAGAAAATTATCTTGGGCTAAGAAAAAAATTTCAGGAAATTAAAGAAACCACACTGTATTGGAGTGGTGTTTTACATGTATAACTCATAATTTAACTTAAAGTATTTCACTCAAATTTTAAAAATAGTGGTTGGAACCCATTTCCCAAATTCCACCATCATGAACTGAGAGTCACATATTAAGACTAAAGAATTAATATAAAAATGATTCACAGTATCTTAATAATTTGAACGCAGATATTTGAAATGTCCTAAGAGATTCTATGAGACGGAAATAGGAGGAAATCAAGAAGCATCAAACCCAAGTTCTCAGATAGAACCATTCTGAGCTATTAAGGACAGGGGTATTGATAGGGTTGAAACACATGTGACAACCTGGCCACCTTCTCAGCAAAACAATATCTTGGAACAAGGGATAGAACAGGGTTCAGGCAATATCAATGGTGTACTTTCTAAGTGTCCCCAAGAAAGAAACTTCTATGGCTCTGAAGTGGAGGAATAATTTCCCCAAATGTAAAACTATTTCTGGTATAAAGAAAAATTAGGGAGACAGTTCGCTCATCCAAACCTCAAATGAGGATAGTTTTAGTACTTTGTTCAGAGACTCTGATATTGCACCTCTACTTAAACATCTGGTTCAAGGAACGTATGTCACTCTAGCCCAGAAGAGATCTTCACATGCTGAAGAGAAGCTCAAGAATTCAGAGTCAAAAGTTCATCCCAGGCACATGTCTACTGCAAATTTAAACTTTAAAAAAAAAAAAATCTGTACTCACCTGCCAGAATATGCTATCTATTGTGTTTCCAAGAAAACCATCGCGACCTTCTGAGGATACCAGTTTGGGGCCAAGAATTGTCATGAATTCATCAAAGTCCACCTGGCCATCCCCTGGAAGGAGAAAATATGAATGTGAGTTGAAATGTTGAAGTCGACCTACCACACCCAGTGAAATAAACATCATGCTTTTCTTCTTGCCATGATCTCAATGAAGAGCTGGGAGCATCACTGAAAATCGCCCCATGTTCTTAAAATACCAAGGGAACACAAGAAACTGGCAATATTAGTACATCCAAAAGCACATATTCCTAGTTTTCATATCTAAATGCGCAACTAGCACCCCCTCACTTACATGGTTACCCCTCACACCTGCTGTACTTTCTGGACCTCAAACTGCCTAGCTGTACACATGATGGAAATTGCAGCCTCTCTTCCTTCATCCTCTTACCACACAAATTGAGACATCAAGTCTCTCACTTCTTCCATGCCTGTGCCTGCTCTATCTTCCTTGTCAATTCAATCGCCAGGCCCTTTCCAAAGACTGTAGTGGGAAAATGTTTGCAAGAATTAATGTACCTCGTTATAATTACAACATTACTAGTGGAGTGGCTGTCTGCATTCACACTATCACCTCCACACTGTTTCCCATACAGTAGTTTCCCTCCCCCACCCGAAAGCATACCTGATGATCCTTTATAAATGTCAATGGCATCTTTGACCAAAAATAAGTAAACTACTTCAGGATGGCATTCAAGTCCCACTATCCCCTTCTCTGCCTTTTGCTCCCTATGTCTGTACAAAATACCCTGCTTTTTCCGAACGTCATGCCTCTGTACATGCTGTTCCCTCCATCCAGGATGCCTTTCACCATTTGTCTACCTGATAAACATCATCTCGCTCACTAAGATGGAACTTAAATACCATGCTCTCTTTTTGTTTTTCTTTCTGACCCTCATCTCAGTAGCCAGAGTTGTCTCTCTATTTACCTTCCTATGTATCTATCATAGAATTTTCCAGCCTGTATCTCAGTTGCTGTTCTGCACGCCTATTCCCCAACTGCACTGTGAGCTCTGCAAGGTCAGGGACCTGGTCTGAAAGGTTGTATATTGCACACAATGGCGGGCACTCAGTATGTACTTATAGAATGAATGAATGATATCTCTCACTTGTTTTTTTCTTTGCTCAGCTCTGCATCGTTCATGCTAGATCTGAAACTGACCAAAAGGTGAACTTGAGCCAACTCAGACAAAAACAGACCTTTGAGGTACTGTCTGAGCTTCACTGACTCATCAGAGTGGCATTCTGCCTACTTAGAACTGCTCAAGAGGGCGTCTCCCCCAAGAGCTCAGCACATGTTAACCCAACTGGTGCAGAAAGCCCAGGGGTCTGCACGCAGGTTTGCCAGAGTGCACACACATCAGTCCACTCCCAGAGTGCAACTGCCTTCAAAGAGCCCTCGTTCAAAACCTAGTTCAAAAAGCTGAGCAGATGTCATCATCAAGATGCCGATAATTCAGAAAAAGAAGTCCAGAGACATATTGCAGTGTAGATTAAAACAAAACAAAACAAAAAAACCCCGAGGAGGTAAAGGAGGAATGACAAGTTAAGAGGAAAGATTGAGCACCAAATGGGTGGGACCATCAGTGGGCTACTGGAGGGCACTGGTTTACCCCTCACCATTCAACAGGATAATGGATCTAAAATGTCACCCTTAGAATTAATTAATTCCACCTTCAAAATATTAATTAATTTATTAAATTGCATCCTCACTGGCCATCATGAGAAGGCTAACCAAGCAACAGTGAGGTACCATCTTGCCTCTCAAATTAGCAAATACTTCTAGAAAGAATACTGCTCAACATTGGTAGAGATACAGAGAAGAGATAGGCTCTCTTCTGCCTTCCTGATACACTCATTCTGGATACTGACTGTCAGTATTTAAGATGCTGTTCCGTGCTGATTCCTTTTGACCTAATAACTTCACTTTTTTAAGAAAAATACAAGGCAAGGAAACTGTCTTAAGTTTGCCCCCAAATAGTCACCCAGTCTCTGTGAAGGTGGGAAACTGCAAGCTATAGGAAAAGGAGAAGGGCCCAGTCTTCCTGGCATTCACATGGAGCTAGCTCCGTGTGGTCCAAGTCTCAGACGCATGCTTGTTTAAAACCTGCACTGGCCCTTGTCTCACCCCAAATCACCCCTTCCCAACTGGAGCTAGAGGGCCAACACTCTCAAGCTAGAATACACACTCTCTATAGAAATAGTATCACCCTCAAAGAGGTGAAAATGGATTCCTGGGAGACAAACAATCTTAGATATTACAATGGTTTGTGGCTCTCCTCGGGCCACAGAACATAAACAGATGTATAGTATATCTGCGCTAATTTCATAGGGCAAGGCAACGAGGGAAACCAATGTCTTAAAAGGCTCTGGTGCTGGGGTGGCTCTGAAAAAGAAGGAGATGGAGGAGGAGGAAGAGGAGAAGAGGAGGAGGAATGCATGGGGGAGTGGGAGGGGGGAGGTCCAGAAACAGTGAACAAGGAGATGCCCCAAGTACTGTGGATCCCCTTCTCCAGCCCCCACTCTGGAATGTTGTTCTATAAGTGGTGGGCATCATCCCAAATGTCTGTCACCCATGGAAACATCTAATGGGTGACAGACATTTGGGATATCTGATCAAACATCTAATTTGCTTCTTACTAGTTCACAAAGGCTACGAAGCTCAAGGGCATGGATCACTTCCTATGAAGCCCTAATGAGACCTTAACTAAAATCTATTCACCAAGCTGGGTCACTTAAGCTCCTGGCCATAGTGTAGTGAGTGCTGTTTTCTTTCACTTGGGGCTCTAAAGGGGGGTGGTCCGTAGAATGTAGCAGAACCCCTGATTCTCAGAGCCAGGAGAACAGGGCTGTCTTTGAACAGTCCACCTTCCAGCTAGGAGGATCTGAAGGTAGGAGGAGAGAGACCACCCACCTCTCTGAAATCTCCCCCCAGGGTGCTGGGAGCACAATGGTCTAGAACTGGTGTCTTTCAAGGTCCAAATGAAGCTGCTGTCAGTGTCATTGGGGACGGTTCACAGATGGTGCCCTTGGGTGAGAACACCAAGTTGAAATCTGACATGCTTCAATGGCCCCCGTGAGGGGAGCAGCCCACTCACTACTCAAATCCTTGGCCAGAGAGGAAGTTCTGGGGAAAGGGTCCTCAGGGCCCTATGGGCAGTGTCCACTTCAGTCAGTGCAGAGGACAGGTGTCCAGGCACAGACTCAGTTGGTGAGAGAATTTGCTTCTTACTGTTTCATAGAGGACATTTGGAACCTCAGATTTTTTTTGTGATCAAAATAGGATCCCCCTTCCTTCTGTTTGTTTGGTTTTTTTTCCTACTGCTATGGAGCAATGTGAGATAGATTCCTGCAGGCCCACAGTTGCAGAAATAGTCCCCATACCTCTCTTTTCTCAGCTGGCTCCTGAATATGGGTGTATGTAGAACATTTTCTGCACACCTTCTATAAATGAAGACTCTCTATCCTGATGCAAAGCTCAACCAGTAGTACAAGGTTCTATTCAGATTTAGACTAGAAAACAGATCCTAGTTTAACAGACAAATAGAACTGGGAACCCCCTGTAAGCTATCTATGCTGCTCCCAGAAGTGTGACCCCCATTCCCCATCCCCTCACTCCATCTATCCCAGGAGAAATGAGACAAATAGAATCTCATAGGAGGGTTTTTCATTAACTTCCTGATATGAAAACCATTACCAGGCAAAAGCAAGGTCTGAAAGGTCTGATGATGGTGCAAATACTCACAATGTGGTGGGCATTGCTTACAGAAACATCCACATACTAGTTCACTGAAGCCTTCCGGCAGTCCATTTTACTGGTGGGAAAACTGAAGCACAGAGACGTTCTGTAGCTTGCAGAAACTCACACAGGGAGCAGAGCTGGGATTCTACCCCAGGAGTGGACTGCTGTGTGTGCACTTGGAAAAACTGTGGGCAGACACCCAGGCCTCTCTGGGAAAGCAAGGTCATGGTTGGGCTCTGTCTGGAACACTCTTTCTCCTGACCCCAGCACTGCCTGGCTGGGAGTCCTTCAGCTGCCTGGGATATAGGAGCAAAGTGAAATCTAAATTGATCCCTCTGGTCTTGCTGATGGGACTCAGGTCAACCATTAGAGGTCTTTCTCGATCATTTACAAGAGTCATAATAAGTAACCAGAAGGATTTCTGTAACACGTGCTACATAGCAGACTCAGAGCTCAGGGTTTTGCATTTACCATCTTGTCTGATTCTATGTCAGCACTATGAACAGATTCTCCCCTTCCACACTTTCCCCATGAGAAAATGCAGGCAGGAAGGGGCGCCTGGGTGGCTCAGTTGGTTAAGCGACTGCCTTCGGCTTAGGTCATGATCCTGAAGACCCGGGATCGAGTCCCACATCAGGCTCCCTGCTCGGCGGGAAGCCTGCTTCTCCCTCTCTCACTCCCCGTTCTTGTGTTCCCTCTCTGGCTGTGTTTCTCTCTGTCAAATAAATAAAATCTTAAAAAAAAAAAAAAAAAAAGAGAGAGAGAGAGTAGCTAGATCATGGCCACACAGCTGATACAAGCCAGCCAGGAGACTCAGCTTGGGACCTCTGATACTGCCTCCGTGTTGTCCCAGCTCTCCTGTGCATGAGAGATGCAGGCCTAAGTCCCAGCATAGGCTCGCATCTGTCTGCAAACTTTGAGAGTACAATATATCTTCCTATCTGACCACTTAGGAAGGCATTTAGTGGGAAATTGGGTGAGACGGGCTTCAGAGGCTTTCATGCAAATGACAACTGCCTAAAAGCCATTTCTTCCCCAAATTGCCATTCTACCTGCAGTCGGGGTCCTGGTGATTCTCCTTGGATGGTCAGTTCCCAGAGGACTCAGGCCTCTCACATCCAGCCCTCCAGGCATCCAAAACCCCCGCCCCCTAAAAAGAATTGCTCTAATAAACAAGATCTGTCCAGGCCTGGCACAGTGACATCAGACTGCCATTCTGGATTCTCATACCTCTAGAGACAAGGGTGGGCAGCTTCACAGACTCGCTGTGTTTCACGGGATAAAACAAATTCTGAATGCAAAACTCCATTTGGTTGAGTTGTTCTACAAATCTCAAGCAAGTAAACTAATGCAGCATAGTAGAGTGGTGTTCACTCCTACCTGGCCTCATCCTCCCTCCTCAAGCTTCCAAATATCATGATCCACTGAGCAGAAAGTGCAGGAAGCTAACCTGCTAAGGACCATGTCTTGTGGCTTCCCACTGCCACGTAAGTCAAAGGAATGCACTTGAACTAGGGCAGGAAGCTGTGGGAGGGCCAGGGCTAGACAACATTCATTAGGACCAACCAGCTGAAATATTCACAAGGAGGTGAAATAGTAATAAAAATAATAAATTTTAAAAAGCACAAAATAATAATAATAATAAATAATTAAGACCCCTGGCCTTCTGGTGGTCTCTCTCCATTGTCATGTTCTCGGTCCTCATTAGTCCTCAAGGCAACTCCAAACCAACTGCTCTTTGACCCCTCTGTTAGGAACTCTTCCCAGTGCCACCCAGCTGTCTCTGCTTGGCTACACAAATCAGGCAGCACCTCTGGCTCCAGCCCCAGCTTGCAGGTCTTTCATATGTGGCACACACACAGACCCTATATTCTTCAAACTCCAGCAAACACAGGTCCATCTCTAGAAATGGCTCTCTGGAAACATCTTTTGCTCAAACTGAATGAGAAACACCTCCTCCCACTCCAGGAAGGTTAGTGAATTCTCAGAGCCCACCATCAAATCAACTCTCTCCAGTGAAATTCTTTGGCCTAGTACTTCAAACCCAACCTCTTATAAGGTGTTGGGACTGAAGAGTACCCCCTGCCCCAAATCTCGTACGTTGCTGCCCCTAACCCTCAACAGGACTGTAGTTGGAGAGAGGGCCTTTAAGGAGGTAAGTAAGGTTAAATGAGGTCCTAAAGGTGGGCCTTGATCCAATGGGATGGGTATCCTTACAAGAAGAGGAAGAGGCACCGGCTAAGCATGTGCAGGGGGAAAGGCACATGAAGACACAACAGGAAGGCAGCCAGCTGTCTACAAGAAAAGGACAGGGTTCCTACCAGAAACCCAACCTGCCAAGCACCTTGATCCAATCACCCAGAACTGAAAGAGATAGCTTATGTACATTAAGTTCCCTGGTCTGCGATATTGTGTTCTAGCAGCCTGAGTGAATACATACTGTTCTTTATGTATTCGCTCAGGCTGCTAGATTCGCTCAGGCTGTAAGATATCAAGAAGGTACTCTTAGGTTTCCATTTTAAGCCCCTACACATAGGAGCAATACTATATGGGAAACTCGGCACATAGAGTATTGCTCCTATGTTTGGGGGCTTAAAATGGAAACCTAAGAGTGCCTTCTTGATATCTTACACTCTACGTAAGAGGAAGGAGGAGACGGGAACTGGAAAGGAAGAGTCTGAGAGCAGAACCAAGAAAGAGGGAGAGGGGACCCAGAAATCAAGGGAGATATTCAATAAGGGGCACATAGTTAGTCTCCAGTGAAATGAAATGCCACAGAGGGCCATGTAGGGTAACTGCTGAGAAAGGGACATCATATGGCTCATTACTGGACCTGGGGTTGTGGCGGCAAAACACGACAGCAGCATCTAAATTTTACATAGATGGGGCTCAAGAACAGCAACCTGTTTGGAAGGGGGGATACATATTGGAGATCTCAAGACCTGCCTCCAAGTTCTTACGAAGAGGACTCCCAGGACAGCATATAATTCTACTCTTGACTATGATTTATTACTGCAAAAGAATATAAAACACAGTCATCAGGAAGGAAAGATACAGGGGTTGAGGTCTGGAGAAGACCAGGAACAAGCTTCCAGAATCCTCTCCCAGGGAAATCAACAGGACATATTTATTAACTCCCCTAGCACTGAGTAGAGGCAACATGTGTAAAATCCTGTCTACTGGAAAAGCTCCTTAGAGTCCCAGTATTCAGGGTTTTTATTGGGGCTGGTCATGTAGGTATTCTGTGCCAGGCATGTACTAATATTCCAGACTCCCAGAAGGAAAGCGGGTGTTTGGCATAAACTATATCTATATACAAACAGTTTCAGCAGAGTGAGCCACTCTTGATCCATTCTAGGTATGCTGGAATCTCTCCCAGGATCCAATTTCCTGGATGCTACTCAAGGGTTAACCCTGCAAGAATAGCCCACTGTGTTAGCCCTTTTCTGCACTCATAAGTTCTTGAGTCATCATGCCAAAGCTACAGACATTTATCAAAATCAATGTTTCCAACTTGAGTAGGAAAAGATGTTGGATTCTTGTGATTCAGAGTTCCTAACATAGACTTACATCAGCTCATGATGCAGGTAGGATCTTTCTAGATCTGAGATGCTTAACTCTGTGCAGCACCATAGATCGGCCATTATTTTGACAGGTCTAGCACTGTCTCTTCATTCACTGCTTCTTTTCATGGAATTTTATAGCCATCAAGGCTCCTTTTCTTAAAGTTTATCTATTTATTTGAGAGAGAGAGAGCCTGAGCAGGGGGAAGGAGCAGAGGGAGAAGCAGACTCCCTGCTGAGTGAGGCTCAATCCTAGGACCCCAAGATCATGAACCCAAGCTGAAGGCAGATGCTTAACCAACTGAGCCACCCTCCTAGTTCCTGAACCATCCCATCATCACCCCATTGGTAAAAGCAGAACTGAGCCAAGACAACCCAGAGCTGTGGCTGCCTCCAGCAACCAGCACCTGGAAAGCCAGTTTCCCATGGCAGCTGAATGCCAAGCACAAAGTTTTTACATGTATTAGATAATAGAGGAAAATGAAGACAGAAAATGATACTTTTATTTACAGTTTACACTAGAATGGGAAATATTAACTGATCACAGCAGAATAAGGAGGTCAAAGGTGTGAACTTGGAGGACCTCACCACTGTCCTTCTGGAAATTTGTGTTTGGGTGGGAAGAGAGGCAAGGAATCACATGTATGTGTCTGCTATGGAAAAGAAAATTCTGCAGAAGGAACAAGAAGAGAAATTTGATATGATCTAGGATAGCAGTCTCCATGGTGTGAGCAAAGCAAAGGATGTTCAAAAACATTTGTGGAGTCTGAAAAAATTTTATATGCTCCATCGATATCTATCTGTGTTCTTTCTTTGTAACTTCTGGGTTTTTTGGGTGTGTGTTATACGGTCTAAAATACATTAGTGGAGTAGTGCCTATGTACAGTGTGATAAACAAACAAGGAATGGCATGGTGCACACATTATAAAGGGCAGAAAAGAGAGGTCACTGTGTACTGGAAAAGCCAAAAGCTGCACATTATCAGCTTTCTACTTAATGCACTTCTACTTAATACATTCCTTTGTGTAACATAAAAGTAACATACTAGTGTATTCATTTTATGTAGGCAATCATAAATGCTATTTGGAAAATATATTATGAGGGGGAGAGCAATTGCAGAGACAACTATATGAATAATCTACAGACCTAACTTACTTATAGATAAAGACAGGGAGTTTGTTTTCATAGATCTGGGATATGTAACATAAAGAATAGCATGAAGAATATTAGAAGAAGGAAGGGAAAAATAAAGGGGGGGAATCAGGGGAGGGGGTGAACCATGAAAGACTACAGATGCTGGGAAACAAACTGAGGGTTTTAGAAGGAAGGGGGTTGGGGGGATGGGTGAGCCTGGTGATGGGTATTAAGGAGGGCTATATTGCATGGAGCACTGAGTGTTAGATGCAAACAATGAATCATGGAACACTACATCAAAACCTAATGATGTACTGTATTGTGACTAACATAATAAAAAAAAGAGAACCAGAAAAAGACAGAGGGATGTAAGAGAGAAATGAAATGATGAAAGAGAAAATGATAGAGATGAATGACATAAATTGGAGACTTGAAATTCACAAGAAAGAAAAGCAGGAGAATACTCAAAGATATCATAACAAGACATTCTCCTGAGCTGAGAGAGAGAAGACTATCTGATATTCCATAGTTAAGAGTAGATCAAATAGATGAAACTTAATAATAGTTGCCATTCATTGTGATCAACTGCAGGCCAGGCACATTGCTAAGGGGTTTGACTCCTTTGTTTATCTCAACAACACTGAGAGGTAGATATAGATGTCCGCCTTCACCAAGGCATGAAGGAGGTCCAGATAATGTCATCCATACAAGATTGCTCCATTGATTGGAACAAAACCCAGGCTTGAACTCTGGTTGATCTTGACTCTACATTTGCTCTTTGCTTTAAGTCAATGCTGGTTTCCAAAATGATAATTTAAGCAATACAATTGCCATAATTACATCATCACCTGTATACTGAATGCTGCAGAAACAAACACTATACCTCTCAAAATACTTGTGAAACATTTGTAAATACAGGATTATATGCAATATTACAGAGAGAACATCAACTGACTCTCTACAGCTGAAACTAGGAGGCTACATTTCCCTACTCAAACTCAAAAAAACAAGGACTTAACAGTATTTAATATTTAAACAGAAGTCCCTAAACCTCTCTGCAGCTGAAAAACACTCTCTTGATCAATAAATATAAATTTAAAGAAAAAAAGAATATAAATTTAAGATAAATTTTAAAGAAAATGACAAGAACATTACATATCTCAAACATATAGGGATTAATCAAAACTTTTCTCGGAGGTAAATTCAAAGCATTAAAAATAATTTCAGTATTTCAAAAGATTGCAGAAAAATAGGAAAGAAAATATTCAAAGAAAAATTCAGAAAAGAAGTCAGAAGATAATAGGGTAAGATATAGTAAAACTGGAGGGCAGAATTAATTAATTGGAAAATACATATATACATATGTAAACAGTGTATAAAAAAGAAAAGAGCAAATTTCTTGGGGAAAAAAACTTTAAAACACATAAATTACTGGTGTATCAGATCTAGAAAAATTCAAATAAAATTACAACTGAGAAAATATATGCAGCAACAAATACAGAAGAAATAAGAATTATTGGGCTGTTTCCACAGTCTGGTTGTTGTAGATGAGGCTGCTATGAATGTTGGGGTGCATATACCCATTTGAATTAATATTTTAGTGTTTTTTGGGTAAATTTCTAGAACTGCAATTGCTGGGTCATAGGGCAGTTCTTTTTTTAAGTTTTTGAGGAACCCCTATACTGTTTTCCAGAATGGCTGCATTCCTACCAACAGTGCAAGAGGGTTTCCCTTTTTCAGCATCCTCTCCAATACCTGTTGTTCCTTGTGTTGTTGACTTAGCCATTCTAACAGGAGTGATGTGAGGGCTCATTGTAGTTTTGATTTGCATTTCCCTGAGCATCAGTGATGTTGGGCATCTTTTCATGTGTCTGTTGGCCACCTGTATGTCTTCTTTAGAAAAAGATCTGTTCATGGTTTCTGCCCATCCTTTAATTGGATTATTCATTTTTGGGGGGTGTTGAGTTGGATATTTTGGATACTAACCACTTATCAGATTTGTCATTTGCAGATATTTTCTCCCATTCTGTAGATTGCCTTTTACTTTTGGTGACTGTTTCCTTTGCTGTGCAGAAGCTCTTTATTTTGATGAAGTCTTTTTTTTTTTATATTTGATTATAATTTTATTTTATTTTATTTTTTTTGAAATTTTATTTATTTATTTATTTATTTATTTATTAACTTTTTTTTTTTATTGTTACTAAATTTTTTTTTCCAGTGTTTCAAGATTCATTCCCCATTCCCCACACCCAGTGCTCCCCGCTTTAGGTGTCCCCAGTACCCACCACCAGGCTCTCCCATCCCTCCACCCCCCTCCCTCCAAGTCCCTCAGTTTGTTTCTGTGTTCAAAGTCTGTTGTTTCGTTTCCCTCCCTAGATTAC
>PITA01010635.1:0-38807 GCA_004023965.1 Spilogale gracilis
CTGCTCCCTCTTTCTCTGAAAAAAAAAAAAAAAAAAGAGGGTGCCTGGGTGGCTCAGTGGGTTAAAGCCTCTGCCTTTGGCTCAGGTCATGATCTCAGGGTCCTGGGATTGAGACCCGCATCAGGCTCTCAGCTAGGCATGGAGCCTGCTTCCTCCTCTCTCTCTGCCTGCCTCTCTGCCTACTTGTGATCTCTCTCTCAGTCAAATAAAGAAATAAAATCTTAGAAAAAGACTATTAAAAAAAAAAAAGGAAAAAGAGCACATCCCCCTTGCCACTCCCTAGTTTTCCTTCTCTGGCAGCAAACAAATCTGAATCCGTTGCTGAGTCAGCTCTGGGTTTCGGGGAAGTCAGATGACCTTTTCCCTCTGCCAGCTCTCTGCCACACTCTGCCGCAAGGTGGACACCATGGACCCACTGATGGCTTTGCTTTGCCTGTTGTCCCTGTACCCAGGTAGGAGCAGGGGAAGGGGATAGTGAGGTCTGCGGAAGAGGCCTGTGCTGCCACATTGAGTTCCCACCTGGAAATGACAATTGCTTTTGCTTTTCTATTCTCCTTTCTGCATTTCTGTGTTGTGTCCCATGTGCACAGGCTTGGCTGCGGAGGCCCCCTCCTGCCCTCAGAATGTGAATATCTCTGGTGGCACTTTCACCCTCAGCCATGGCTGGGCCCCTGGGAGTGTCCTCACCTACTCCTGTCCGCTGGGCCGCTACCCGGTTCCAGCCTCACGACTGTGCAACAGCAACGGGCAGTGGCAGACCCTGAGATCCCCGCGGCTGACCAAGGCACTCTGCAAACGTGAGGCTCTAGGTGGCCTTGCTCGGGGTGGGGCCTCCTGGGCCACTCCAGAGCCTCTACTTAGGACTTGCTCTGGGTGGGGCTTAACCTGCCAGCGCGGTGTACCAGGGATGGCAAAGCCGCTCTTCCATAGAGCTTCTCAAAAGAGTGGGATATTGTCCATTGTCCATAGCAAGGCACTGGAAGAAGGCTCGGATGGGGATTATTGAAATATTAGGGGTGATTTTTTTTTTAAATGCTTAACAATTGACTGCAGAATCCTGACGGTTCAGATTGGGTGCTGGAATCTCCCGTCGTGCCCAATGTTAGCCCTTTAGTTGTCCTCTCACGGGGCACCCGAGGACCCCAGGGGAGGGGCTGGGGTGGCCATGGCCCACAGGGGTTGGGAGAAGCAGTTGCCAGTCTATTAAACTGAACCGTGTGACATTGCCAATATCTAGTTGGCGGTTCCCTAGCATCCAAGCCCAGTCCAGGTGCCTTCCCTATATTCTCCTCCCCTTCCCTCCCTGCAGCGGTTCGCTGCCCAGCTCCTGTTTCATTTGAGAATGGCATGTTCACCCCACGGCTTGGGTCTCACCCTGTGGGCGGCAACCTGAGCTTCCAGTGTGAGGACGGCCTCACCCTGCGGGGCTCACCTGTGCGGCAGTGTCGCCCCAACGGCATGTGGGATGGGGAGACGGCCGTGTGTGACAATGGAGGTGAGTGCCCTGCTCCCTAGTGGCATGGGGGCTGGGGTCTCCCAGGAACCTTGGTGACAGATGCATGCCCAGGAGGCCCCTGGGGGGACAGGCTGTGGGGACAGCCTCTGTGCTGTCTCTGATGACAAAACAATATTCCTGGATTTTGGTAAACTGAGGTCTCCAGGTCACACATCACCCACCTGCAGGGAGCCCGCAGAGGCAGCTGGTGCTGAGTTTTGGATCCCACATAAGGCTCCATGCACTCTGTCCAGCTTTTCCAAATGCCTCAAAGCAAGATTGGTTTTTGGGCCCAGTGGTCTGTTGTAGGGACAGGGTGCTGAGTGAGAGAGTGACCTAGCGCTATGCTCCAGTCCCCCACTTCTGCAGCCAGCTTGGGTCCAACCTGCTCCGACTTCGGCAGCCTTTGGGCAGGTTATTTAATCTATGTCTCAATTTTTCTTTTCTTTTTTTTTTTTAAGATTTATTTATTTACTCGAGAGAGAGAGAGCAAGCAAGAGAGGTAGTGAGACAGAGAGAGAGAGCACTAGTGGAGGGAAGAGCAGAGGGAGAGGGAGAAGCAGGCTCCCCACTGAACAGGGACCTGAGCCGAAGGCAGACGCTTAAGTGGCTGAGCCACCCAGACGCCCCAGAGAGAGAATCTTAAGCAGGCTCCCTGCCCGGTGCAGGTCTGGAGTGGGGCTCAATCTCCCCACCCTGAGACCGTGACCTGAGCTGAAGTCAAGAGTTGGACGCTTAACCAGCTGAGCCACTCAGGCCCCCGGGGATACATTTAGTTTTAGTAGAGACTGACAAACAGGTTTCCTGTGTTGTCACTGCAGCAATATAGAATTAAGGAATTATCCATATTTTCAGTTTGGGTTCCTCAGTCAGCATCCTCCCTGGGGCTCTGGAATGGTTGTAGGCTGAGGCCGTGGGTTGGCCCTGAGATGCTTTAACTGGCAGCCGAGGGCACTGAGTTCTAAACACTGCCCTGCTTAAGGTGTTCTGTCTGCACCCTTGGGAAGCAGAGGGGGAGGCCAAACGACCTGCAGAGGTTGCACGGGTCTGAAGAGGAGGAAGAGGGAGAGGGTAGGTGAGCAGGGCAGAAAGGCCAGGGAGGGGTGTCCCTGCTCACTGCCGTCTTCCTCTGTTGACTCACAGCTGGTCACTGCCCCAACCCGGGCATCTCGGTGGGCGCCGTGCGGACAGGGTCCCGCTTTGGCCTTGGGGACAAAGTCAGCTACCGCTGCTCCTCAAATCTGGTGCTGACAGGGTCTGCGGAGCGGGAATGTCAGGCCAATGGCGCCTGGAGCGGGACGGAGCCCATCTGCCGCCGTGAGTAGCCAGCTACCTTGACCCTCCAGAGAGTCCTGGGCACCGCACCCCTGACCCTGGCTGACCCCAGCGACTATTCCCTCAGAGCCCTACTCCTACGACTTCCCCGAGGATGTGGCCCCGGCCCTGGGCACCTCATTCTCCCAGCTACTTGGAGCCACCAATCCCACCCAGAAGAGAACGAGTAAGTGCTTGAGGTGGGGGCAGCAGGGTTGGAGGCCTGGCATGGGGAGGAGCAGACTTCCCGGAGGGTGCTGAGAACTTCAGGAAGGTTCAGTGGGGCTGAGCTGATTGGAGCAGAGGCAGGGAAGCCCCACCCCGTGGTAAGAGAGCAGGTGGGATATCAAAATGTGAATCTACCTTTTCCACATTTCTCCCAGAGAGCATGGGCCGTAAAATCCAAATCCAGCGCTCTGGTCACCTGAACCTCTACCTGCTCCTGGATGCTTCTCAAAGTGTGTTGGAAGATGACTTTCAGATCTTCAAGGAGAGCGCCATTCTCATGGTGGACAGGGTCTGGAAATAGGCATCCATGCACGGAGGAGGCCTTCCTACACCCCTGTCTCTCTCTGACTCCTTCCCTTCCTCAGAATCCCGCTCACAGCCTACCTCCTCCAAGAAATCCTCCCAGATTATGTGCATATCATGCAGGAATCATGGATTCAGTTTATGGGATCTTATTTTTCAAGCCATAAATACTGCTGGGGCACCTTCTACGTGTTAGGCCTCGTGCTTGGTGTTGGGTGCTGGGTTCTGGGAGACACCAAAGATAAGCAAGGCTGAGGTCCTGTTTCCCAGGCACCCATCAGATGACTGATGTGTGGGCAGTTTCCATAGAGGGATACGCAAAATAATCCACTGGGGTGTGGTAAATAAGTACTGGTATCCTTGTTGAATAATTTTTATTTGATTTTTTTAAAAAGGTTGTATTTATTTGACAGAGAGAAACACAGCCAGAAAGGCAACACAAGCAGGGGGAGTGAGAGAGGGAGAAGCAGACTTCCCACTAAGCAGGGAACCAGATGTGGGGCTCGATCCCGGGACTGCAAAACACTCCAGTTAGAGAAGTTGCCTCAGATTCATGTGGACGGGTTCGAATTCGACCTCTACCTCATACGGGTGGGGTAGTCTGGGGCAAGGCGACAAGCCTCAATATCCTCATCTGTAAAATAGGGGCCATCTTGCCCCCTCACAGAATTGATGTGAGGAGCGAACAGCCTCAACAAATGTCAGTTTGTTGCAAGCAGCAGTGTCTTATCAAGTGGACCAGGCTCTCTGCCTCCTCTGGGGCCCTGGCCTGCTCTCTTATTCTCTCACCTTTCCTTCCAAGGCCTCTCACGGCTGCCTCTCCCTTGCCCTTCCCAGATCTTCAGCTTTGAGATCAATGTTAGTGTCGCCATCATCACCTTTGCGTCCAAACCCCACGTCATCATGTCTGTTCTGTATGACAACTCCCGGGATGTGACTGAAGTGATCAACAGTTTGGAAAATGTCAATTATAAAGGTATGGGTTTCCTCAAATGAAGGCGATGAAGTGGGCAGGGTGGGGATTGTGGCGGGGGAGGATAAGTTCTCTGCGCCTGCAAAGACATTCTGGACAAGTTACAGAGAGAGAGAGAAAGTGAGGCCTTTGGTGACATTTTAGTCCCAGGGCTCTGGGGCTCAGGTTCCTCAGGGGGGTGGCGGCTTCCAAGTCAGTTTCCTGGTGGGGGAGTCCCAGCTCCCACCAACTCATGGCTTACTCGAACATGCTACGTGTCCAAATGTGTCTTGCAAGTCTTTGGCTCCGTCCTCATGCAGATCTACGCAGACTTGCTTTCTTGGCTCAACGCTGTCTTCCCATGCCACTGTCAAGCTACCTGGGTGGGAGGTAGCAGGTGGCTGCAGCAACCCAAGTTTTTTGGGAACCCCATCTTTGGATCTTGAGGCTTTACAGTGGCCTTTAGTAGGGTTATGCAATGAACACTTAAAAAAAGATTTATTTATTAATTTGAGAGAGAGAGAGAAGGACAGAGGAAGGGGGAGGAGATGTAAAAGGAGAGGGAGAGAGAGAATCCCAAGCAGACTCCTCCCTGAGTGCAGAGCCCTATGTGGGCCTCCATTCCAGGACCCCAAGATCATGACCTGAGCCAAAATCAAGAGTCATATGCTTAACTGACTAAGCCACCCAGGTGCCCCTGCAATGAGCATTTCTAAGGGAAAAGGCAGTGACATCAGATCTCTATCTGGATAGCAAAGGTCTGACTGTATGAAGCCAATTGATGAGTGCATTTCCAATGGCTGGGAGAATAGAATGATTCCTTCTGCCAGGTGGTAAGTGGGATGATTCTCAGAGGGTCCTTCCTCTTCACACACTCCAGACCATGAAAATGGGACAGGGACAAACACCTATGCAGCTTTAAATAGTGTCTATGTCATGATGAATAACCAGATGCAACGCCTCGGAATGCAGACGGTGGCCTGGCAGGAAATCCGACACGCCATCATCCTTCTGACAGATGGTGGGTACCGTCGCCTCCCTGAGTGAGTCTGACACGGGTCACCGTGAGTGACTCCAGCATGGGGTCAGAGGCCTGCATGCTAGTTCTCCCTCTGCCACTCTGGGCCTCAGTTTCACATTTGTAAAGTAGAAAGAGTGTTGATGATATCGACAGAATGACATCAACGGTGATGATAATCATAGTTGCCCGCTTTTCCTTATACAATTGTTATGAAGAGCAATTGAAGTAGTTTGTGTAAAAATGCTTTTTTATCTCTCCATTGTGTCCAAATTGCATAGTGCCTTCAGAACTTGGTTTTCTTGCCTATAAAATTTTTTGCCTATAATACGCACACTACCTGAGCTTTCATGAGAATTAAATGAGGTAAAGTTTATGAAGCTCCTGGCATGGTGTCTGGCATGTAGAGAATTTCAGTAAATAACATGTCTCCCCCCCTCCCTTTTTGGGCAGCAAAGCAAGGTCTATTGAGTAATAGTAAGGTTTTTTTGAACAATAGGGTACAAGAAGAGGGAGGAACCCGAGAGGGTTGCCCAGTAAATAACATCTTGAAACTCACGTGGGAAGTGTTAAATGTTAAGGTTCCCAAGGCTGAATGCCTGCCCACTCCTCTGGGGCTGTGGGGAGTCCGGATAGACTCCCCAGATGGACAATTCTTTTCCCTCCATTCTAGGAAAGTCTAACATGGGTGGCTCTCCCAAGCTGGCTGTTGACAATATCAAAGAGATCCTGAACATCAAGCAGCAGAGGAGCGACTATCTGGGTGAGGCTCGGCACCACCCCCAGCCATGCTGCCCCTGCAGGGGCTGTAGGGTGGGGGAGGGGGAGGCGGGCAGCTTGCCTTAATTTCTGGCGAGGACTCAGGCTGTGTCGTTCTGTGTGAAGGCAGCTGAGAGTCATACTGAAAAGTCTGGAATCAAACCACTCCGTGGTTGCAGCCTTGTTTTTTTTGGTTGGCTGGGGCTGGGGCGGCTTCAGCCTTTGCTAGAGGACGGTGCTAGGACTCACCTCAAATGCCCAGATGTGTCCGGGTGCAGAGGAACAGCTTAGGGAACAGTGTTTGTGAGCGACTACTGCCATCATGGTGCCCGTGAACTTGTCCAGGGAGGAAGGGCCTGGAGTATTTGTAGGGACTGTCCCTGGTATTTCCTCCTTTAATGGTAAAGATAACCAACTGGCAGTTGCAGCCCTTAAAGGAACAATTCCTCAGGTTCGGACTAAACACAAATCACACTGACCTTTGACCAGAAGAGAATTTTAGCGGGAAGTGCTGCAGACAAGCAAGGACAATTGCTTTTGAGCCTCCAAATTTCACTTTCCCCTTGAAGCCTCCCTTCATGCCACCCGCCCCACCTGCCCTCCGGGGCAAGTAGGTTCCTCTTTAAAACTCTGGCCTAGGTAAGGCAAAGACCAAACTCTTCTCCCTAACTCAGCATCACTGGGCTAAGGTTAAATGCTCAAAAACACGTTACTTAAAAGAAACAGGAGCTGAAGGGACATAGTCACAGAGAACACTTGGGACCTCACTGTCCAGCGCCCACGGTGACTGTTTCTGGCCAGCCCAGGGCGACACTGCTACCCGAGGAAAGCCTTGTCTCCCACTCTGTCTGAGCATCTCACTCTTTACGTACCACCCAGGGGCCCCCAGGAACCAAAAAAGGGCCATGATGGGTGCAGAGCACGGGAGAAGACAGGGCTCTGTGGCCTCCCAAGGGCGGCTGTGGCTGGTACCCGGGCTTGCTTAGAGGCGGGGTATGAATGCTTGTGTGGGCCCCGGGTCTCCAGTGGCAGGAGAGGGCTCCAGGCCCTTCTCTTAGAGCCTATACCTTACAGAAGAGCAGATCTGAAGTTTTGCCTCCATGTACACTCATGAGCTCTTTATTCAGTCATATAAAGGTACTTAGGAAGTCTCTCCTGGGCACCATCCTAAGGATACAGCTGTGAACAAAACAGACAAAAATGTCTCGCTGGGGTTTGTATGTATTTGTATGGATTAGCAATGTATTAATTTCCTAGGGATAGTGCAACAGACCGTACAAACTCAGGTGGCTTAAAACAACAGAAATTATGCTCTCACATTCAGGAGGCTAAAAGTCCAAGATCAAGGTGGGGGAAAGACCCTATTTCCAAATAAGGTCACCTTCACAGGTACTGTTTGTTAGGATTTGAACAAATGCTTTTGAAGGACACAGTTATACCCACTCTGGGCATTAAATGAGGTAAATAAGGATGCTGTAGGGAGTGGTGGATAGTGCCCTGTGCCAAATGGAGAGTATACAATAGAGCAGAGAGGGAATGGAATTGGCTGAGGCATTGCAGTTTTAGACAAGGAACCCAAGGAAGGCCTCCTTGAGGTGGAGACATTTGAGTCATGACTTAAAAAGGTAAGAAAGTGAGCCAGGTGGGAAGTCTGAGAAGCAGTGAACCAGGCAGATGCACAGCATAGGCAAGAGGTCTGGGGTGGGAGCATGCCTGCAAATCTGAGGGACTTTAATGAGGCTATATGGAACAGAGAACAGGGTCAGAAGCGGCAGGAAATGAAGTCAGATGGGAGGCAGAGGGAGGAGAATCCCACTCAGCTAAGACTTTGTAAGACCCAGTAAGTTCCAAATGATAGTTTCCTGTCTCACAGGGTAGCCCCTCAGCCACAAGATTCTGGTGTTTCTTTCTCGCCCTCAGACATCTATGCCATTGGGGTGGGCAAGCTGGATGTGGACTGGAGAGAACTGAATGAGCTGGGGTCCAAGAAGGATGGTGAGAGACATGCCTTCATTCTGCAGGACACAAAGGCTCTGTACCAAGTCTTTGAGCACATGCTGGGTGAGTGAGCCTTGCCCTCTTTGTAGTGACATGGGTGGGATGGAGCCAGCCAGGGGTCCAGGCTGCTCACTGTGCTCCTCACATACCTCCTTTTCCCTCTGTTCCCACACCCACAGATGTCTCCCAGCTTACAGACACCATCTGTGGGGTGGGGAACATGTCGGCCAATGCCTCTGTCCAGGAAAGGACACCATGGCATGTTACTATTAAGGTACCAAGAAGGAGCGACAGGGCTTAGATCCCAGAGATGGAAGAGGTCATGGACCAGAGACATAGCAGTCCCTGAAAATCACCTGTTTCCCTGCAGCCTAGGAGCCAGGAGACCTGCCGGGGGGCCCTCATCTCAGACCGGTGGGTCCTGACAGCTGCTCACTGCTTCCGCAATGCTGAGAACAGCTCTCTGTGGAGGGTCAATGTGGGTAAGGCAGGGCTCACACCAGGCTCCTGACCCTGTGGCCAGAGTTCTCACCATTGGTCCCTAGCCTCTGGCCCCTTCAGGAGCCCTGGCCCAGCCTAATCTGTCATATTGTTCTCAGGGGATCCTAACTCCCAGCGGGGCAAGGACTTCAGTATTGAGAAGGCGGTGATCTCCTCGGGGTTTGATGTCTTTGCCAAGGAGGACCAGGGCATCCCAGAGTTCTACGGTGATGATATTGCCCTGTTGAAGCTGGCCGAGAAAGTGAAGATGTCCACCCATGCCAGGTGCTAGTCTGGGATGAGGGCGTCCTCGGGGAGAGTGCTCTGGAGAGTCCCACAGGAGGGGACACTGAGGATGGGCCTGTGTGACCCTTGTCCTTCTCCCCAGGCCCATTTGCCTCCCCTGCACGGTGGAGGCCAATCTGGCTCTGCGGAGACCCCCAGGCAGCACCTGCAGAGACCACGGTGAGTGCTGGGGCTCAGGGCACATGAGGAGCTGGGACAGGGTTTAGGAGTGATGACACGGACTAGACAACAGTCTCCAATCTGGAGTCTGGGTGCTGGGTAAGGAGACCACTTGTCTTTCTCCTTGAATGCAGAAAGTGAACTTCTGAACAAACTGAGTATCCCTGCTCATTTCGTGGCCTTGAATGGGAACAAAATGAATATTAACCTCAAGACAGGGACAGAGGTGAGGATCTCAGGTCTGGGATGCTGTGGGGGGAATCCCTGAAGGCCTCTCTTTATCCCTTTCTCCCCCAGCTCTGGCTGCTTTCTCCATCAGACCCTGTGTCACCCCTCCTCCCGGCCTAGCAACTGCCTGGTAGCCCCGGGGACTGCTCATTCCATCCTTCTCTCCTGTTCTGCCCTGTTGCAGTGGACAAGCTGTATCAAGGCCGTCTCCCAAGACAAAACCACATTCCCTGACGTGAAGGATGTCAGAGAGGTGGTGACAGACCAGTTCTTATGCAGTGGGACTGAGAATGATGACAATCCCTGCAGGGGTGAGGCCCTCTCACTCCCACTCCTGAGCCCGAATTCCTGAGGGAAAGACCATCGCTATCCCCGTGGCCAGCACGAGTGCCCTGATGTCACGGGAGCAGGAAGAGAGTCAGGATGACAATTTCTTGTTCCTCTTTTTCTGGCAGGAGAATCTGGGGGAGCAGTTTTCCTGGAGCGGAGACACAGGTTTTTTCAGGTGAGGAGAGAAGGGGGAAGCTCATAGGGCTGGGGCTAGAGGATCTTGGCCTTGCAGGAGGATGGGTAGGCTGAGGCTTGGAGCTGGGACTGTGACAACCTCCATTCTCTTTCTCTCTTCCAGGTGGGCCTAGTGAGTTGGGGTCTCTACAACCCCTGTGGCAAGAGCAATAAAAACTCCCGCCAAAGGGCCCCCAAAGGCAAGGTACCACGAGATTTTCACATCAATCTCTTTCGCCAGCAGCCCTGGCTGAGGCAGCACCTGGAGGGTATCTTGAACTTTTTGCCCCTCTAATTGTGGCTGCTGATCCCTCTGTTGTCCTGCCAGCACCGGCCGTCTGTCGTGTCTCCTACCCTTGAACTTCCACCCTCAGACCCCGTGAGCCACCTGTGCTCCCAGCTCCGACTCCCCGGCCCCAGGCAGCACATCCACGCTGGGGAATCCCCCGGGGGCACACCCTCTGCCTTACTAGACTCACTCTCCTTTCACTTTCACGTGGAATTTCCCAGTTGTGAAATTAATAAAAATCGAGCATTTCCTCATCTGCCTGTGCCTCTACCTGGGGGCTGGCCGGGGAGAGTGGGGGCAAGGAAGGTCGGTATGATTCCAGGAAGTGCCAGGAGGCAGGTCACAGACCCTGCTGGACAAACAGTGGTTGGACTCTGCCCCGTAACAGAGTCAACAGGGAGTGAGGCAGCCTTTATTTCTGGTCCCTAAGAGGGCAGTCGGGGCTCGCTGGGGAGGACCTGGGGCTGAGAGGTGGTGTTGAAGGCATCAGTCCTGGATAATGGGCTGCAAAGGGCAGGGCTTATGCAGTTTCTGTTTCCTTGACTGGCAGCTCAGTGGGGCCCTCCCTCTTGGACATTCCGGAAAGCGGTGTGGGTCAGATGGGCGGGGTGGCCACAAGTGCCAGGACATGGATTGCATAAAAGGCTGGAGGCTGTGGGGGGCAGGAGAAGAGAGTGCAACTAGGCCCAGGTCTGAAGTCTCAGTAAGGACTGTGAGGCAAGCAGACAGGCAACACAAGCTGGGATAGGCCATCTTGCCCCCAACCCCAGTTTCTCTCCTGCCTTCCATCGCCATGGGGAGCTATCTCAGCCCCCAACTTGGACTGATATCCTTGGTGCTGGGCATCTTGTCTGGAGGTAAGAGAGGGTCACCACCCCCCTTCCTGCTACCCCCCAAGACCCCTTCTTGGCCTCGTGAGGCTGGGCTTCATTGGCCTTTCTCTTTAGGTGGGAGCACAACGTCATTGCCTGGGGTCAGGCCCCAAGGCTCCTGCTCTCTGGAGGGAGTAGAGATCAAAGGTGGCTCCTTCAGGCTTCTCAAGGAGGGCCAGGCACTGGAGTACATGTGTCCCTCTGGCTTCTACCCGTACCCTGTGCAGGCGCGCACCTGCAGATCCACGGGGTCCTGGAGTGCCCTGCAGACCCAAGACCAGAAGATTGTCAAGAAGGCAGAATGCAGAGGTTGGAGGGCAGTGAGGGTGGGCACGGCACCATGGAAGGGTGGAGTAGGTGGTGGCCAAAGCCAGACTGGGATGCTGTTAGAGTTGTGTTGAGGCCAAGCAGGGGGAGCTCAGGGGGAGCTGAGCAAGTGCAGGAGCTGTCTAGGATTGAAGCAGGGAAGGAGGGAGGAGGAAGGGAGAGAATTTTCACCGAGTATTTGCCCTGTGCCAGGCAGCCCTGGCAGTAAAAAGAACACTCAGAAATGGGGAGCAAGGAAAGGCAGGACTCATCATGGGTTGAGGGTAAGCACTGTTTCTGTGGGACCAAACAGGCACTGTTTCTCTGTGACAGGGCCCCTAAGTCCAGCAAGGATACTCTCAAGAGAAGCCCTTCCTTTTCAGTAACTTCTACTTGTCCCCTTCACCCAAAGCAATTCGCTGCCCAAGACCGCAGGAGTTTGAGAATGGGGAATACTGGCCCCGGGCCCCCTACTACAATTTGAGTGATGAGATCTCTTTCCACTGCTATGATGGCTACACTCTCCGGGGCTCTGCCAATCGCACCTGCCAAGCAACTGGTCGGTGGGATGGACAAACAGCCATCTGTGATGATGGAGGTGAGAAGCATCCCTTCCTTGACCATATTCCAACCAAAGGAACTGGCCCCACAACTCTTGTGTTCTACCATGCCATCTGGGCCTCAGGTTTTGGCCCTCACCCCCATGTCTCATGCGTCTTACAGCGGGGTACTGCCCCAACCCGGGTATCCCCATTGGCACAAGGAAGGTGGGCAGCCGGTACCGCCTTGAAGACAGTGTTACCTACTACTGCAACCGGGGACTCACCCTGCGTGGCTCCCAGCGGCGAACATGCCAGGAAGGGGGCTCTTGGAGCGGAACAGAGCCTTCTTGCCAGGGTGACTCTTGACCCACGCCCTCAGGTTCAGATCCTGCCCTTTCATCCTCATGTCCCTACACGAGAGCACTGTCTCCCCCACAACCTGCTACTTCTTCATTTCTGCCCACAGAACTTCCTCACTACTGAGCCCTTCCCACTCCAGAAACCCACCAGGCCCTTGCTCTGGTCAGTGTGTCTTTGATTTCCCCCCTGCTGCCCCTCCCAACATTTGACCTGATTTCTGACCTCTCACAGACTCCTTTATGTACGACACTCCTGAAGAGGTAGCCGAAGCCTTCCTGTCTTCTCTGACTGAGACCATAGAAGGAGTCGATGCTGAGGATGGGCACAGCCCAGGTTTGGATGCAGAGAAGGGAGGGAGGCAGGGAATTGGGGGAGGATGGAGAGGCAGGAGAACCACGCATACTGGAGCCTGAGTTTTTCTGGTGGCACCCAGGGGAACAACAGAAGAGGAAGATTGTCCTGGACCCCTCGGGCTCCATGAACATCTATCTGGTGCTTGATGGATCAGACAGCATTGGGATCGGCAACTTCACAAGGGCCAAGAACTGTCTCAGAGACTTCATTGAGAAGGTGGAGCTCCCCCTTCACACCAGGACTAGTTCCCTGATGTTCCCAGGCCTCTGAGCCACAGGGTCCCAGAAAACCTTTGGTCCTAGTCTGTCCTCTTCCCTTTTACTTGAACACGTTTCTTGACCTTTAACCCAATTATCCAGGTGAGCCTCAGGGTGACCAGTCAGCCCCTGAGTTTCTGATTATAATTTTCTGTCCCAGAAAAGCTGCTGACTTCTCCCAACCATTGTATGCTTTCAGTGCCATGATTTTGCTCCCTTAACCCACAGGTGGCAAGTTATGGGGTGAAGCCAAAATATGGTCTGGTGACATATGCCACAGACCCCAAAGTCTGGATCAGAGTGAGAGAGGATAACAGCAGCGATGCAGACTGGGTCACAAGGACACTCAACAAAATCAGCTATGAAGGTCAGAGGTCAGGGGAGGGACTGGCTGGGGGTAGTTTACTCTGGAGTCAGAGAGGTCAAAAGATTCAGGGTTGTTGTGGGAAGAGGGTGGTGAGAGGAGGGAAGGCAGGGCTTTGCAGTCTATAGTTGGACAGTGGGCTCATCATTGGAGAATATGGGTCACTGGGGACCTGTTGGAGGCTGAGGTCACTTTGTGGCCAAAGGGAAGTCAGTGGGGTGACAACTCCAAAAGCTGAAAGATGTGGGATTTCAGTTGTTGACAGGCCTCTAGGGTTCATAGATGACTTAGAAGACCAGGTAAGGTGATCTCTTCCCTTTCCACAGATCACATGTTGAAGGCAGGGACTAACACTAAGAAGGCCCTCCAGGAAGTATACTACATGATGAGCTGGCCAGGGAACGCCCTCCTTGAAAGCTGGAACCGTACCCGCCATGTTATCATCCTCATGACTGATGGTCAGAAAGGACCCTTCTCCTGTCCTGGACTCCCGACCCTTTCGTACCACCATGTGGCTATTTGGTCTACATGTAATGCTAGATTCATGGTTGGGGTCCTGAGTGCTGCTCGGGGCCCCAACCTTGTTGATCTATCCTGTGACTCTTTACAAGGAGGAATACTTAAGCCTCTTTGTGATCTGTCACCTCCATCCCCTCAACCTGCTTACCCAGCCACGTGTCACTACTTCCAGTTTACCTTCCCTGACCCTCTTCTTTACTTGCCTCCCACTCTCATGGTCCGTCTCTTCTACAGGCTTGCACAACATGGGTGGGGACCCAGTTTCTGCCATTCAGGAGATCCGGGACTTCCTGTACATTGGGAAGGATCCCAAAAACCCACGGGAGGATTACCTGGGTGAGTTATACTGCCCAGATCCAGTACCTTGCTTTCTCAGCTCCTGTCACCAGGGCCTGGACACTCACCTTCCCTTTTTATCCCTCAGATGTTTATGTGTTTGGGGTTGGGCCTCTGGTGAACCAAGAGAACATCAATGCTTTGGCTTCCAAGAAGGATAAAGAACAACATGTATTCAAAGTCAAGGACATGGAAAACCTGGAAGATGTTTTCATTCAAATGCTTGGTAGGAAGATATCAGGAGGGTGTAAAGAGGCCAGGAAGCTCCCCAAGTCCCCCAAGGTCACTCATACTGCCTCTTCTCCTGAAGCCTTGGTAGTCTGGAAGGCCCTTGCTGCTCCTCGGTCACATTCTTGTCTCCAGGCACTATCCACTTCCTGATCTTAGAATCACAGAGCTCTGACATCAGAGAGCTTTCTCAAGTCCCTCATTTTACACACAGGGAAAGTGAGGCCGACAGCAGCCTAGGGACAGCAGGCTAGCTAGAGTTGGACCTAAAAGCAGCCAGGTCTCCCATCTCTTAATTCCAAGTCTTTTTCCCTCTACCACCACAGTTCCTTGCCCACAATGTAAGGAAACAAATGCCCCTGTCCTTCCTTTCCTTATGGGCCTCTGCTCCTCATACATGTGTAGATGCCCGTCCCCAAAAGGCTGCTACCATCTGAAAATGAAGTGTCCCAACTTTTGGCACATGCTTTCTTATTAGATGAGACCCGGACGCTGGGGCTCTGTGGGATGGTTTGGGAGCACAAGGCAGGCACTGATCACCACAAGCAACCATGGCAGGCCAAGATCTCTGTCACTGTAAGCACAGCTTCCTGGTGGTGGGGACTCATGGGAGGTGGAGTCAGGGTGGAATGTGGGTAGAAGAAGTACCAGATGTTCCTATTAGATCGCGGGGTTTGCGGCAGTTGAGCTTTCCCCTCTGCCGTTCTGTTCCCAGCGCCCTTTGAAGGGACATGAGAGCTGTATGGGGGCTGTGGTGTCTGAATACT
Organism: Spilogale gracilis; assembly: GCA_004023965.1. NCBI lineage: Eukaryota > Metazoa > Chordata > Mammalia > Carnivora > Mephitidae > Spilogale > Spilogale gracilis. The sequence goes on from PITA01010635.1 coordinate 14,939, forward strand.
TCGTGCTGACAGCAGCACACTGTTTCACAGTGGATGATCAGAAACACTCAATCAAGGTCAGCGTGGGTAAGGATGCAGCAAATCAAGCCCGAGCTTTGCCTGCGCAGGAGCCCATGCTCCCCATCCTCACAGCAGCTCCCTCCCTGGCACACTGGGCAGTTGAGTCAGGCCAGACACAGGATGGGGATGCCCTGACATACCTGTTCTCCTACCTTAGGAGGGAGGAAGCAAGAGTTGGACATAGAGGAAATCCTATTTCATCCCGACTACAACATCAATGGGAAAAAAGCAAAAGGCATTAATGAATTTTACGACTATGACGTGGCCCTTATCAAGCTCCGGGAGAAGCTGACATACGATCAGATGGTCAGGTAAGCCCTCTGGAACCCTGAGTAGAAAAGTTTGGGCAAGGGAGGAGCTGCAGGCCTGGGACAGGTCCAGTGTGCTGTTCCTGAGTTTCCCCATCTCTCCTTAACAGGCCCATTTGTCTCCCCTGCACCCAGGGAACAAACCAAGCTTTGAGGCTTCCATTGTCAACCACTTGCCGGCAACAGAGTAAGATACTCAGGGAGAGTAGCACAAGGGGGTGGTACCAAGCAACAAGTGGGGCTTGATGGGGAGCTGCGGGAGCAGATGATGGCCAGCCTGGTCCCTAGCTCACAGGAGAGGGGTGAGGGACATTTGCTGAGTGACAAAGGCAACGGGGAGATGGTAGGAGGGAGAGGGATAGCTGAAATGACTGTCTGTCCATCTGTCTAGTGCAAGAGCTCCTCCCTGCAAAGGATATCAAAGCTATGTTTGTGTCAGAGTTATCCAAAGACTGGAAGAAGATGCTGGTTCGGAAAGAGGTCTACATCAAGAACGGGGAAAAGGTGAGGAATATAGGATTCTAAGCAGGTCCTCTAGGCCCCCATTCCTCCCGAGCATGCTATTCATCACCCCTTTCTCCTCACCCATAGAAAGCCAGCTGTGAGAGAGATGCTAAATATGCCACAGGCTATGAAAAAGTCAAAGACATCTCTGAGGTGGTCACCCCCAGGTTCCTTTGCACTGGAGGGGTGGATCCTTATGCTGACCCCAATACTTGCAAAGGTAAGAGAAGGCTCTTTGGTCGTGCTGCACGTTCCTAAAGCCCAAGAATCGCTTTCCCTACAGCTTTTCTTCCCCTGTAGGTGATTCTGGTGGTCCCCTGATTATTCATAAGAGGAGTCGCTTCATTCAAGTGAGTTTCCTCTCTCCTATCTGTTGGGTGGACAGCATGGGCCCTAAAGCAGGAAAGCTCCGTGGGTGTGGCTGGAAAGAGGAGGGCAGACCCTGCCTCCTTACAACTGTACCTTGAAATGGCCAGCTAAGGCCCTGTGTCCAGCCTGCGTGCTAGAGAGACCAGGATGGACCTGGGTTCCTAGTCTAATTCTTCTAGGTCGACTCAGATGCCACTGGGAATTGCTGAGCTTCCTGGGATCAGGAAGGAATTCTACCGAACAACCTGTGGCATCCCCTTGCCCTCTCCAGGTTGGTGTGATCAGCTGGGGTGTTGTGGACGTTTGCAAAGACCAGAAGCGGTGGCGGCAGGTGCCTGCGCATGCCCGAGACTTTCACATCAACCTCTTCCAAGTGCTGCCCTGGCTCAAGGACAAACTCAAAGATGAGGATTTGGATTTCCTGTGAGGGGTTTCCTGCTGGAAAGGGGTATAAAATCAAATTAAAACAGCTGCGACAATACCTGTGTTCAAGATCCTTTTGGGGAAGGGGAGAGGGGAACGTGCACTGGCCATATGTTACAACTGAGATAAAAATCCAACAGCCGTTTTTAAAGGCTCAACCCCCACCCCAAGTGCTGAAAAACCAGAGGCTGAGGGAGATGTGTGAGCTTCCACCTCAGTGTTTACTGAGACCAGTGCTGGCGCAGATGAGGCACATGGAATTCAGCTCCATTCCCTAGAAGCCATCCACAAGGTTTTCCTTGTAGACATCATCGCTGTAGACAATCTGGGTCCTCTTGTCCCGGTGGCAACCCTTAGGGCTGTTCTGGACAGCTGGGGAAGGAGGAAGGGACTGGTTAAGATCTGAAGCACTGCATCTGAGCACTTCTGAGGCCACAGACTAGAGTCAGGCCAGCTCCCTCCTGGCCTCTGGCCCTTGAGAGCCCAGTTTCAATGATGCTCTCTGGTGGCCAGGATGGCCAGGCTCCCTTCAGCCCCCTCCGGGGTACCAACTCATCCTGGTGGCAAGGAGTGCCTGCTGTTACTGTAGCCCATGCAGACACCCTAACGGATATTCAGTTCTTAGAACCCTCCCAGATGTTATTGTTGAGACAACTGAATGATGTTAAGCCATTAGAAAATCTCTGTAGGCCTTTGTTGACATGCTAGTCATTTCTTGTTCCTTCCCTTTAGAGGGTCACTCTTGCTCTGAACACCCGTTTCTGCCTACTCCTTTGCCAGGAAAACCAAGAGGTACAGTGGGCTATTTGCGCTAAACTAAGAAATGCTACTGGCCCCAATGGGAGAACCATTCTGGGTACGGCTTTGACCCAAAGCCTTCTTCTTCCTCCAGCTTCAAGCTGTCCCCTCCCCTTCTTTTTTCCTATGCTGACGTGGCCCTCTCTTGACCCCTTCTCCAAGGATTCCAACCCTGCCATTCTGGAGCTAGAGTGACTCATCCCAAACCAGCCTCCATTCTCTCAGGTCTCTGCACCCTGACACTGCTGATTACTCCCCTCCTTCCAAAGGTTGTGTCCTTTGGCTTTAATGGCTGCTCCTTGAATATTACCCATCCCCAGGCCTGGTAATTCTACTATATGCTAAGACTACCATTTTGCAGCCACTCTGAGATACAGAGAACTATGATCCATGTTTTTATTCCTCAGTTTGCACCCAAGTTAAGCTCCAGATATCTAATTTCAAATGCTTATTTTACAAAACTACATTCCATCTCAAAATGAACAAAGCCATGTGAGATGCTCATCTTCTGCGCCAACCTCCCTCACTTCTACTTTCTTCCCTTTTCCGGTTACTGCTTTGGGAGTTGTTGTCTCAATCCTTTTCTTTCCATCTACTCCTACCTCTAACTGACAGAAGGCCTGACAATCCTCATTCCCATTCCCACAGCCTCCACACAGATCCGGGCCTCTATCACCTCTACAGGATCCTGGGACATGCAGGGGAACAAACAGAAGGGGTGAGCTGTGGGGAACAAGATGAAGGAGAAAGAATCCATTCTTACCGAGGGAGCCCCAGACAGACTTGCCAGTGGCAGCATCCAGCATGGGCTGTTTGCGGGCAATGCTGACTTTGAGCTGTACGGACTCCACCTGGGTCCCATTGAGCTGGGGCAGAAGAGGGAAGTAGGCTAAGGATGGGGAGAAATATTGCAGACAAAGCAAAGAAGGAATTTCAACAGGTGTCACCCTAGAAATAGACTGAGTGAAGACCTCAGAATACGTTTCTCGTGTGACTAGGAAGAGACTTTCTCTGTCAATAGGAACTGATTTCCTCCTGGCTTCCAGTATTTTAAAGAGAAAACACGAGGAAGTCCCAACCTCAGTGACGGCCTGATCTGCTGACTCCATCTTTTCGTAGGTGACGAAGGCACAGCTGGGATGAGAGAAAACAGGGTCAGTAGAGGGCCTGTGGGCTCTTATGGACCCAAACAAACCCAGTACTCATAGGCTGCTGGAGACAGGCTGGTGTTCTTCCTCCAACCCAGGTCCTCCCAGGACTTATCACCTTGCCCCATTATCATCCTTACTTTCTGGGTGGGTCCATGGAGAGGTCAATGATGTTTCCAAAGGGAGAGAAGGCCCCCCGGAGGAGGGTGGGCGTCATGTCCTCTCCGTATACATAGAGAGTATTCCCCTTCCGAGGTGCCCTGCGTTCAGGAAATGAATCCGATCCTGTGGAATTAGAAGTCACATTCACAAGATGCAACCCATCTCAGCCTCTGCTTTAAGAGGCCACTTTAGTAGGACCCACCTAAACCCATTCACTTTTCCCACCAGCCCAGATCACTCACTGCGGAAAGGGCCCTCTCGTTCTCGATCACGGTCTCTGTCCCGATCGCGGTCCCTTTCCCGGTCACGGTCCCTGTCCCGATCTCGGTCTCGATCCCGTTCCCGATCTCGTTCTCTGTCCCGTTCCCGATCTCGTTCTCTGTCCCGTTCCCGATCTCGGTCTCTGTCCCGGTTCCGCTCACGACTATGGTCCCGGCTGCGGCTTCGGGGAGGGGAGGCTGAGGAGCGGGCACCACCACGTTCTTCATAACCCCAGTCAAAGCTTCGAGGGGGACCATCACCAGCTCCTGGGCCCTCTGCTTCCTCCCCATCTGGCCCCAGTTCCCGGAGCCGATCACTGGAAGAAACAAAACTGGGAAGAGGCAGACAGTGAGGATCAAAGGGGGTCTTCACCTCAACTTCCCAGACCCCGTGGAGATGTAACACCCACTCCGCAGCCCCGGTTCCTTCCACTCCAGCCCTAAACCTCCCAAGGATCCAGGCAATCAACCCTTCCCCACTCCTCTAATTGGGACCCAGTCCTCTCTCTAGCTCTCCAACCTCTCATACAGAGATTTCCTCTGGGGGCGTCTGGATGACTGCAAAAGAAACCAAGGACAGTTATGATGAGTCCTAGTTGCTGGCACATGGCCCCAAATATGTGGGTCTCTCACCTTCCTCATTCCCCAGGCCCCCAGGGACAGAAACTGGGAACCATACCTCTTGCAGATCGTCATCGGCAGATATGCTCCTTTGGAACGGCTGGAAAGTGGGGACTGGCCCCTTCTCAGGGTCCTGGGAAGGTTGTAGAGATCTACTTCAATGTGAGAGCAAGAGGCAGCCTGACCATGCGACAGAAGGGGTTCCTCTTTCCTCACCCTCTTCTCGGTTTCCTCTGGCCTCCTTCTTCTCCTTCAATTCCCTTGTGTATTTTTTTTTTTTTTAAGATTTTATTTATTTGACAGAGAGAAACACAGCCAGAGAGGGAACACAAGCAGGGGGAGTGAGAGAGGGAGAAGCAGGCTTCCCGCCGAGCAGGGAGTCCGATGTGGGACTTGATCCCGGGTCTCCGGGATCATGACCTGAGCCGAAGGCAGTTGCCCAACCAAGTGAGCCACCCAGGCGCCCCTCCCTTGTGTATTTCTTATTTGATTATGTGTTTTTCATAAGCCACCTAACATACACTTAAGAGTATTTAGCTTATCTGAATGTTTCTTGAACCTACTGACATCTTCGACCTGTTCAACTTCAGAATGACAAAACCCAGAAGTTCGAATATGCGGTTGATTAAAGCCACAGAACGTGTAAAATGGAGAACGGAAAAGTCAGCCAGGGTCTTCACCACAGACAAGAAATCTGAAGTTCAGACCTGTATGACAATTTGCCCATGACTGAATAGACATGATTTTCCCCCTAAATTTTTCCTCCATTCCAACTTGGAAAGATGCCCTCTGAAGTCGGGGGTCCCCTGAACAATCTTTCTGCTTGTTCTCACCTTTAGCTTCCCCTCTAGGGTTCGAGAACGTTTGAAGCCTGAGTTCTTGGTCTCGGCTTTGATGGCACTGATGGCTCCTGACTTCACCAGCTGCTTTGCCTGCTCTGTTGCTGTGGCTGTGTCCACCACAGGCTGCTCTGACAGTGCTGGAGCGGTAAGGGAGGGAGGCATTATTTTGGCCAGGCTGTGGGAGATGTCGGCCCCATGGCGCCCACTTCCAGTCTATCCCCATTTCCCTGTCACTCACAGCGTTTCACACCGCCTTGGCTGGCTGTGCTGCTACTACTTTGCTTCTTCAGAGCCAGCAATGCCTTTTTCTGGGAATGAGAGTGAGAAGAGAGGGACTGGTGAGGGCCAGTCCCTGGCCTGATCTGCTCCCAAGGTCCCTGGGCACCTCACTCCAGGGGACACCTTTCTCAGAAAACAGTGTAAATGGTGTCCCTGGAGTGGTACACTGAGGCAGCCCTGCCTCTCACACATGGTCCACTGGATCATCTACAATACCAGTAATACTTAATCTACCAAACCACGGTATCCAAAGGCTTTCCAGAGTCTCAGGGTTTTGAAGTTGAAGACAAGGAATTCAGCCATGGACCACAGCCCCAAGATATAAGCGGCAAGTAAGTACATGCCTACATGCCTTTCTCAGGGGCTTCATCCACCCATCCACTGTATGTTTAACAAGAACACACATTACTTTGTAACAAAGGGATGCAAAAGTATGAGACATCGTTCCTCCCCTCAAGAAGCTTACAGCCTGAGAAACAACATAATTAGAGAAAATTTTCAAGAAGGATTACAAGAGGTGCAGACTGTAGCTGAAACCAAATAAGATTATCTGATGCCAAAAGCCTATTTTACTGGTCCTGGGTAGAATCTACACAAAACAGACTGAAAGAAAAGGATGCAAAGAAAACAGGATGGCAAAGATGCAGAAATAAGAAGGCTTTGGGAATGCATGTTTTGGGACCAGTGAATTTGGGACCATCTATTTGACTAGAAAGGGATGCCAGGGTAAGGCTTTGGTCTACAGACAGTGGGAAACCACTTCAGAGTTTTGAGAAAAAAAAGAGACAGAGTGTTGTGTTTTCAGTAGTTCATTTTAATAAGGATGAAGGAAGTCTGTTCAAAAAAACACTGATTAACTTCTTAAGAAACCAATACATCAGTAAAAAATGTGATCTATAAAGTACACAGAAAAAATTAACTGAAGAAATTACTTCAAAGGAAGAATCAAGAAGACTTGGCAAATGTTCGGCTATGCAAAAAGTGGAGAAGTCAGAGATGAGATTTTGATTCCAAAGGAATCCCAGGAGAACTGACTGTGGTCACTCCTATTTGGAAGATCAAGAAAAGGAACTAAGTTAGAATAGACAGAAAGATGACAGCTGCAATACTGGGTACCTGAGGGCTACCAGTAACAGACTGAGTAGAAGCGGGAAAACAAACTTGGAGACTACCACCTCTTTGGTGGTACTAAAAGCCACCGGAAAAGAAGACAGCTGCATGGCAGAATGCACAGAAAAGAAGGTACACAACAAGACTTGGGAAAAGCCCAAGTATGAGGCTACACTGAGAGGAGATAGGTCTCCAGGTATGAGCTAGAAGAACCCCCCACCATTTCCTCACACTCACCCCAGGTGTTCTCAAGAGTGTAGAGACTGTGAAAGGTTGGGCCACGCCCCCACACACTCCCTCACCTTTTTCTTGAGTTTGTTGAATTTCTTCTGCAGAGCCTCCTCCTCCTCGCTCAGTCCGGGGGGTATCACCAACATGGTGGCTCCTGGTTCAGGGGCAGGACCCAAGACATCTTTCTCCACTGTCACCGCCCAGGGTTCACACGCCGTCCACACTACCCAACCGCACCCCTCCAGGCCTACCTACTCCTGTCTTTTGCCTCTCCCTACCCCTTGCTTAAACCAGGCTGCCGTCCAAGCCCCCGCTCGTCGGGATCATCCAGCATTCCCTCTTCTCTCCAGCAATCACGGCCACTGGCGCTTTGAGGAACCAAGTGGCCCGGGAAAGGGGAAGCACCTCTTCCGTCGCCAAGACGATGGCATCAGACATCCCCTACCCCCGCTGGGGGTATAGCAACCGCGGGGTCCAAACGGCACAGGAGGCAGTGGAACCCGCACAGCGCTCTCAGAGCAACCAAAAGGGGAAGAAGAGAAGGAGCTCGGAAAAAAGGGGCGAAGGGTGAGGAGAAGACCTTACCTGAGGGGGCGGTAACCTGGGGGGGGGTGTCCCACGGTCTCGGGCGGCGCCCGCGCGGGCAGCGGAAAGCTGGCTCAGACCGATGACGTAGCGAGGGGCGGAAAACGCGGTAACCAAGGCGGCCCAAGCCAGACACTTCCGCCCGGCCGTCCCCGCCCCTCCAGGCTCAGGTCAGCCTCTCCTTAGCGCTCATCTCTGTCCTCGACGGGGATATGAGACGGAAGTCGCCTCCACTTCCGCCCGTTCGGGGGCGGGGCTCACTCCGCGGCTTCTCGCTGCACTTCCGGTCTGGCTGGCCGCTGCCGTGGCTCCAAGATGATGGAGACTGAGCGACTCGGTGAGGGGCGGGGGGTGGAACGAAAGAGTAGTGAGGGGGTGACCCTTGACCTCTGACCTCTGCCCTTCTCTCTGTAGTGCTACCTCCTCCAGATCCCCTGGATCTGCCCCTTCGGCCGGTGGAGCTGGGATGCACAGGGCGCTGGGAGCTGCTGAATGAGCCTGGGGCTCCAGAGAGCACCGTGAGTGAATGTGGACCCTAACATTGAGCTTCAGACCTCCACCCTACTTACTGTTGGACCTAGAGTAACCTCATTCTTCTGGTTCTGGATTTCTGTCAGCTGCGCCTGCCTTGTGCTGGACAGACCCCAGCCCAGTGGACCGGCTGTGAGTCAGAGCTCACGTGAAGACAGAAGGGAGTGCTGGGAATACCTGAGCTCTGAGAATTACTCTTTCAAATGTGTCTTTTTTCTTTGGAGTCACCTTGTGTCTCCAAGCACCAAAGCACTGGTTGATGGCTAGGCTGTGAGGCCCTGACTCATCCTTAGTTCTGGACCCCCTTTCCCTAAAACTAGTGATTCTCAAATTTAAGTGTACCTTGTGATTAGTGGTGGGGATTTTTAAAATGCAAATTCCTAAGCTCAATCCCAGAGATTATTTTATATTGCATTGTAATGTATTAGTAATTGTTGCTGCTGGTAAATCAGTAGCAGGTAGTTTGCCCTGGAAAACAGGATGATCTTTGGAAAATATTGCTTCTGCCTGGCTGTCTTATTCGGTCTAGAGTGTCTACTGTTTCTGACTTGAACACAAATTCCATCACTTTCTTTTTTGTCTGTGTCTTACGCTCTTTCCTTACCTAATGCCTCTCATCTTGTCCGTTACCAGCTTCCTCACGGCCTCCCTCCCTGTGCCCCAGATCTGCAGCAGGAAGCAGAGCAGTTGTTTTTGTCATCTCCAGCCTGGTTGCCTCTGCATGGTGTGGAGCACTCTGCCCGGTGAGGGGACTGGATTAGGGAGATAGGACCCTGAAGGAAACTGGCACAGGCGATAAAGAACACCTGAAAATCATTTTCCCTTTTTGCAGAAAATGGCAGAGGAAAATGGATCCCTGGTCTCTCCTGGCCACACAGGGGGCCCCGGTGCCCTCCGACCTTCAGGCCCAAAGACACCCAACCACAGGCCAGATTCTGGGCTACAAAGAGGTAAGAGGTCACAGGCCACAAGAAGCAGAGTTGGGAAAGGGTCAGCGGCAAGCTTAGTCTCACTGGGGCTGTGGTCTTTTGCCTCAGGTCCTGCTGGAGAATACAGACCTATCGGCCACCACCTCCCTATCTCTTCGCCGGCCCCCAGGGCCCATCTCCCAGTCCCTGTGGGGGAATCCAACACAGTACCCTTTCTGGCCAGGTGACTTTTGTGGAAATGGAATGGTAGGAGAGGGTGCCCTCAATCTTCAAGGAAGGGTTCCCCACTCATCCCGTAACCCCGCCACCCCGTGAATCACCTCTCCCCAGGTGGAATGGATGAGCCCACCATAACAGATCTGAGCACTCGGGAGGAGGCTGAGGAGGAGATAGACTTTGAGCAAGGTGAGGTGGTGCTGGGATGGACCTTGGGAGTAGGGCTGTGAGTCTGGGCCCTGACGAGGAGGGGCTCAAGCCTCTCAGTGGGTTGCTGCTAGCCATCTGTGCCTTTGAGACAAGTAGGAAAAGGTATTCTTGTCATGAGTCTTTACTGTCACCTGTCAGAAAGTTGTCTCAAGTACCCTATTTGCAACGTCTGTGCTGTGAATGGCATCCTGTAAGGTTTGAGTAACGTGTGACTTGTCTGACATTGCGTAGTAGTGCTGATTCTGTCTGTCCTTGCCCTTCAGATCTTCTCACTGTTCCACCTGGCTTCAAGAAAGGCGTAGACTTTGCACCAAAGGGTGAGTTTTAGCTTTGAGATGGGGCGTAGAAATGCTGCCCTTCTCCTATAGAACAAAGATGGACGTGACCAGGTTTCCCTTATTCCCTTGCTTCTCAGATCACCCAGCTCCAGCTCCCGGTTTGCTCAGCCTCAGCTGTTTGCTGGAGCCTCTGGACTTGGGTGGTGGAGATGAGGATGAGACTGAGGTAGTGGGACAGCCAGGAATTCCCAGAGGAGACGCTGTTGCTGCCTCCCCCTGCAGCGCTTCCCTGGCCCGAGCAAGCAGCTTGGAGGACCTAGTGTTGAAGGTTGGTGGTTCTGGGCAGTGGAGGCAGGAAAGAAGGGGCCTTCCTGGGGGGCTGAGGGGTAGGGTGTGGTGGCTGCCTTGGTTGGGTCTAAGAGGAAGACTGGAGCATCTTTTGGGAGGAGTGGTAATGGAGAGCTCTCCAACCATATCTTTATCACCCCTACCCATGGCTTTCGCAGGAAGCATCCACAGCTCTCTCCCCTCCAGAGCTCCCCAAACCCTTGCCTCAGGAGCAGTGGGCGATTCCTGTGGATGTCACCTCCCCTGTTGGTGATTTCTACCGCCTCATTCCCCAGCCAGCCTTCCAGGTAGGGTGGCCCATTCCTCACATGCTCCCCTACCTCTTTCTCACTATTCCCTTCATCTCCTTTCCCCACCCAGGCCAGATGCCTTCTGGGTAATTCTTGGACCTCAGTCTCGGCCTTGCTCGCTCTGGCATGCAACTGCTGCCTTGCACGCCCCAGGAGCTGGAGGCAGGAGAACCCATTTCCCTTCTCTAGCTGCCATCTGTTTCTCTCTCCCACAGTGGGCATTTGAGCCAGATGTGTTCCAGAAGCAGGCCATCCTGCATTTGGAGCGGCACGACTCCGTCTTCGTTGCGGCTCACACATCTGCAGGGAAGACGGTTGTGGCTGAATATGCCATCGCCCTTGCCCAGAAACACATGACGCGGTACAGGCCCCTCCCCAGCCTCCCCTTTTAGCAGCTGGTCCTGGGGTCTCTTGCACCCTTTCTGCTTGTCGTCTCTTTCCCCCTGCTGTCCCTCATGGTTCAGATGAGAGGTTTGGGGAGAAACTGAGATGGGGCCTGGAGTGAAGCAGGAAGGTGTGGTGGGGAGAGCAGTTAGAAGACCTGCGCTAGCTTCGGAAGGGCTTGGGCTACAGAGTTTCTGTGGGGTTGTGTCATGAAGGAGAATGTGAGGGTACTTTGGAGGAAGATGGGGGGGCACCTGAGCTCTGGCATGCCTCTGGGAGGGCTCAGGGTGGACAAGGCAGTGCCACCCAGGAGGCCGTGGGGGGGGGGCGGACCAGCTGACATTGTGCCCTTTCCCCAGTACCATTTACACGTCGCCCATCAAGGCCCTGAGCAACCAGAAGTTCCGAGACTTTCGAAACACATTCGGGGATGTGGGATTGCTCACTGGGGATGTACAGCTGCACGCAGAGGCCTCCTGCCTTATTATGACAACAGAGATCCTTCGGTGAGAGATAGGCCCTCAACACGGGTGGAGTTGTGGTCAGGAAGGTGAGGCTGCTCTGGACAGCATGTTGACTGAGCAGAGTGGAGTCAGGAGTCTCTGGGGATTCAGCCTTTGGCTCTTCTCCCCAGCTCCATGCTGTACAGCGGCTCAGATGTCATCCGGGACCTGGAGTGGGTCATCTTTGACGAGGTTCACTACATCAATGATGCTGAGGTAGGAGGCCTGGAGGCCCCAGACTCCAGTAGTCCTCTCCTATGGGCCTAGGTCATGCACCCTTGTGGACCTTACTGCCTTCTTTGCACCCACATGGAACCCTGTGCACTTTCCTAGGGGCAGAAGGGCAGCCCCCTCTGAGCTGCCGGTGACCGCTGTTCTTTCTCTGTGCCCAGCGTGGGGTTGTATGGGAGGAGGTGCTTATCATGCTCCCTGACCATGTCTCCATCATCCTTCTGAGTGCTACTGTCCCCAATGCCCTCGAGTTCGCTGATTGGATCGGGTGAGATGCATGCCCTGGGAGGCTTGAGTGGATGGGGCTATGGCACTCCTTGGTTGGGGGGGTGGGTGAGGAGAGTGGTCAGGTCTTGAGGGTGGAGAGGAGGAAGGGGTGGGTTGGGGCATATGTTTGATTTGAGTGGCTGCAGGTCCTCACTTGAGTCCAGATCATTTTTGTGCACCGGGAGATGGAATGATGGGACAGCCTTACAGTCTGGGGGGATGTGCGTCCCTTCCTGCACTCTCGCCCCCGACCTGCTGTCTTCTTTCCTCTCAGGCGACTGAAACGCCGTCAGATCTATGTGATCAGCACTGTTGCGCGCCCCGTTCCCCTGGAGCATTATCTCTTCACGGGGAACAGCCCCAAGACCCAGGGGGAGCTCTTTCTGCTGCTGGACTCCCGCGGTGCCTTCCATACAAAGGGGTAAGCTGGAGATAGGGCAGAGTCAGCGCTGGGCCCACTGGGTTTGACTGTGATCACCGACCCGCCTTGTGCCCCAGGTACTATGCAGCTGTGGAGGCCAAGAAAGAGCGGATGAGCAAACACGCCCAGACCTTTGGGGCCAAACAGCCCACGCATCAGGGGGGGCCAGCGCAGGTGAGAACCGGCAGGCTTTGTACCTACTATCCCCTGTTTCAACTCTGTCTGTTCTTCCCACATGCTCCAGAGGTCTGGACTGGAGCTTTGAGCGCTCTCCGACTTGATACAGCTTCACCTCCTCTCACTTTGGCCCTGACCGGTTCCGGGACTCAGCCTTCACCCCTTTCTGCCCTCTTTCCCAGGACCGCGGTGTATACCTATCCCTGCTGGCCTCCCTCCGCACCCGTGCGCAGCTGCCTGTGGTGGTGTTCACCTTCTCCCGGGGTCGCTGTGATGAGCAAGCCTCGGGCCTCACCTCGCTTGACCTCACCACAAGTTCAGAGAAGAGTGAGATTCACCTCTTCCTACAGCGCTGCCTTGCTCGCCTCCGTGGCTCTGACCGCCAGCTGCCCCAGGTGGGGATGGGGGTCTTGGAGACAGATTGGGAGAGGATTCTCCACCACCTTATTCCTGACCATGGGCCTTGGCTCCCTGCAGGTACTGCACATGTCTGAGCTTCTGCACCGTGGCCTGGGGGTGCACCACAGTGGTATCCTGCCTATTCTTAAAGAGATCGTGGAGATGCTCTTCAGTCGAGGCCTAGTCAAGGTACACACTCCTGAGCACTCGCTGTTCCCTTCCAGGGCTGCCTGGAGGGTGGAGGGGCAGGGCTTTAGACAAGACCAGCTGAGTCGGTCGTTAAGAACTTGGGCTCTGGGTCCAGATTGCCTGCGTGTGAACCCCAGGTCCACTACTTACTGGCTCTGTGACCGTAGGCAAATTCCTTAATCTTCCTGGACTTTAGCTTTCCCATCTTAAAATGGGGATTCACAAGATAGGTATGGCAGTATTCAGAAGAGAAACCCAAAAGGTTAGCAAATACCTGAAAGGCTATTAGTCATCAGAAAAATGCAAATTAAAATACTGAACAAGAAATGACTTTACAGCCACGAGACTGCTAACATTTAGGAAACTGGCTAATGCCAGGTGTTGCCAGATGTTGGAGACTATAGGATTATAGGAATCCTCATATAGGTGTAGCCCATCTGGAGTGCACTCTGGCATCCTTGAGGCAAAAATACGTATAATATACTCTTTGATCCTAAATTCCATTTCTTTTTTTTTTTTTTTTTTTTAAAGATTTCATTTATTTATTTGACAGAGATCACAAGTAGGCAGAGAGGCAGGCAGAGAAAGCAAAGAAAACAGGCTCCCTGCTGAGCAGAGAGCCCGATGCCAGCTTCGATCCCAGGACCCTGGGATCATGACCTGAGCCGAAGGTAGAGGCTTTAACTCACTGAGCCACCCAGGCGCCCCTAAATTCCATTTCTTTCTGTTTTCTTTTCTTTTCTTTTCTTTTCTTTTCTTTTCTTTTCCTTTCTTTCTTTCTTTCTTTCTTTCTTTCTTTCTTTCTTCTTTTTTTTTTTTTTTAAAGATTTTATTTATTTGACAGAAAGAAACACAGCTAGAAAGGGAACACAAGCAGGGGGAGCGGGAGAGGGAGAAGCAGGCTCCCCACCAAGCAGGGAGCCTGATGCCGGGCTTGATGTGGGGCTTGATCCCAGGCCTCTGGGATCATGGCCTGAGCTGAAGGCAGATGATTAATGATTGAGCCATCCAGAGACCCCCTAAATTCCATTCTGGGTATCTAATGCAAAGAAGTTCCCACCCTGGTCTAGGAGTGAAAATGTCTACTCTTCCTTTGTTGCCTGTAACCTTGTGGTAGGGTGCTGTTGGCACCAAGGTGCCCTCACTGGAAGAGCGAGTAGGTAACTGTCCAGGCTGCCCCCCACAGTGCTCTGCAGCCCTGGGAAACAGTGGATTTGGTATAACCACAGGAACCAGGATGGGTGTTGAAAACACGGTGGCGGAAAAGAAAACATGAGATGTGGGATTGCTCTTATTTGTTATTACTTTTCATTTGAGTACATTGGCCACACATTAGTTTCAGGTATACAACATGGCAGTTCCTTTTCTGATTATATAGTAAACATTAAGTTTACGTGGTACGCCGTGCTTACTGCAGGTGTAAATCCCGCCTGTTACTATCTGTTGCTATCATAATGTTATTGGCTGTATTCCTTATTCCTCCCCTTTTATGCCTGTGACTTATTCATTCCATCACTGGACGCCTGTATCTCCCATCCCCTTCACCCATTTTGTCCCATGTCCCCACCCCGTTCCCTCTGGCAACTGTTTGCTGTCTGTATTTATAGGTCTGATTCTGCTTCTTGTTTGTTTCTTTATTCATCTGTTTTGTTTTTTTAGATTCCCCATGAGTGAAATTGTATGGTATCTGTTCTCAGTCTGGTTTATTTCACTTAGCATACATACTGTGCTCTGGATCCACCCGTATTTTCACAGGTGGCAAGATCTCGTCCTTTTTTATGGTTACATAATATTCCAACACGTGTACCCACATCTTCTTTATTTGTGTATTGATAGACACTTGAGTTGCATCCGTATTTTGGCTATTGTAAATAGTGCTGCAGTAAATGGGGTGTATATATCGTTTTTTTTTTTATTTTATTTTTTAGAGAGTTGTGGGGCAGGGGCAGAGGGAGAGAGAGTCTTAAGCAGGCTCCATGCCCAGCACAAAGCCCACCATGGGGCCAATAGAGCTTGAGCTCACAACCCTGAGGTCACGACCTGAGCCAAAATCGAGTTGGACGCTTAACCAGCTGAGCCACCCAGGTGCCTTATCATATATCTTCTTGAATTAGGTTATGACTGCCTTTAGTGTGGGTTGTAAATTCATGTGCTCAAAACTAGATACAGTCTACAAGAATATATTCACACAAAAAGATACTCTACAATGGGATGATTGATGGTGGGGGAATGGGAGTGAGCTATGGGTGTTATAAGAAAAGAAGCAGAGGGGCATCTGGGTGGCTCAGTCTTTTAAGCATCTGCCTTCAGCTCAGTTATGATCCCAGAGGCCTGGGATCAAGCCCTGCGTCGGGCTCCCTGCTTAGCGAAGAGCCTGCTTCTCCTTCTCCCTCTGTCTGCTGCACCTCCTGGTTTTATTGTCTTTCTCTGTCAAATAAATAAATAAAATCTTGAAAAAAAAAAAAGAAGTAGATAGTTAAGTAGATAAAATGAGGAAAATACAGTGCTTGCACTATGATTGGCCCAGAAAGTTAAATGAGATCCTGTGAGGTAACCGTCTTAACTGTCTGCGACTTAGCCTTGGCTATAAAGTAAGGTGCACTTAGCCAGGGTGGGGTGTCTGCATTGAACTTCTTTGCTGAAGCTCTCTTCCCTCGTTCCAGGTCTTGTTTGCCACGGAGACCTTTGCCATGGGTGTAAATATGCCTGCCCGAACGGTGGTGTTTGACTCCATGCGGAAGCATGACGGCTCCACCTTCCGGGACCTGCTCCCCGGAGAGTACGTGCAGATGGCAGGCCGGGCGGGCCGGAGGGGCCTGGACCCCACCGGCACCGTCATCCTGCTCTGCAAGGGCCGTGTGCCTGAGATGGCAGACCTGCACCGCATGATGATGGTGAGCTGGGGTGGGAGGAGCTGAGCTGGGATGACGCCAACTCCGGGCACCTGCCAATTCTCTTTTCCAGCCCTCTTCCCTTCTCCTTTCTCTCCACAGTAGGCCCTTGAGCACCACAGGGTTAGGGGCACTGACCTGCACAGTCAGATATCCACATATAACTTCTGACTCCTGAAATATGTAACTACTAATAGCATATACTGTTGGCCCAAAGCCTTTCTGATGACAGGCCATCAACACCTGTGTGTATATGTGTTATAGTGTTGTATTCTTGCATTAAAGCTGGAGATAAGAAAACGTTATGAAGGAACCTGAAAGAAAATACTTATAGGACTGTACAGTATTTATTGAAAGAAATCCTTGTGTAAGTGAACCCATGAAGTTCAAACCCATGGTATTCAAGGGTCAGCTGTACATTTTTCTTTTGCCTGGGAGAAACCAAGGTCAGAGTGAGCAAATCTGAGGATTAGACTGAATGTCATCTTTAGTCTTTTGTCAGTGTGAAGACAGAGCCAGGTAGAACCTTTGAGAGCCTCTTTAGTTTTCTTCCCTTACTTTGCAGAGGAGGCGAGTAAGCAGCTTGTCTAGGATCCCATGGTTGTAGAGCGGGGATGAGATCTGCTGGGGAGTAAAGCTGGTCCCCAGGGGGCTGGCTGGGAGGCAACCAGTTCCCCGCCCCTGTCTCACTGGCTTCTCTGACTGGCCCAGGGGAAGCCATCACAGTTGCAGTCACAGTTCCGACTCACATACACCATGATCTTGAACCTCCTGCGGGTGGATGCCCTCAGGGTGGAGGATATGATGAAGAGGAGCTTCTCTGAATTTCCATCCCGCAAGGACAGCAAGGTGAGGAGGTTGGGATGACCAGTATATGGAGCAGGCTGTTGGGACAAGGGAAGCCAGGCTGGGGAGGGGCCGACATCTAGAGACCAGGGGTTGTAGGTGGGGAGGGTGGGACACTGGGCTTGGGGACTGTCCTTCATACCTTACCCCACTTCTGCCCAGGCCCATGAACAGGCTCTAGCTGAACTGACCAAGAGACTGGGGACCTTGGAGGAACCTGACTCGACTGGCCAACTGGTTGACCTGCCTGAGTATTATAGCTGGGGGGAGGAACTAACAGAGACCCGGAGCCTGATCCAGGTGAGTGAGTGCTGGAGAGTAATGGAGGAAGGGGGGAAGAGAATGCAACACTCTGGGTGCTCTTGAGTCTCTGTGCCCCTGTGACGCGTCCTTCACTCTCCCCTTTGTGTGCGTTCTCACTCTTCAGCGACGCATCATGGAGTCTGTGAGTGGGCTCAAGTCCCTCTCGGTGGGAAGGGTAGTGGTTGTGAAGAATCAGGAGTATCGCAACACATTGGGTGTGATCCTGCAGGTGAGAGCAATGGAAACTTGGACCCCAGAGGGAGGGAGTGGGGGTGAGGAGGGAAGGAGTTGGGGAGGGGAGGGAGGAAGGAGCCACATCTCCATCTTCCCCACTTGGCTGAGGCAGTTGTAGTCACAGTGGTGTACTCAAATGCCATCTTGCTCTCCTTTCATGTTGTCACTTTGTGCCTACTTCCTTGTCCCCTCCTGAAGACCGTTCTGACTTGGGTTACCAGTCCATATCGGTGGGCTCTGCAGTTGCTCCGTGGTTCCTGCCTGAGGGTGGGGATCTGCTCTCTTTAATGTCTGCTCCTTACATTGCCCTGGCCTGGCCTCCCCACCTACCCTAGGTCTCCTCAAACTCCACCAGCAGGGTATTTACAACCCTGGTCTTGTGTGATAAGCCTGTGTCTGAGGACCCACAAGAGAGGGCACCAGCCTCCTCAGACGTGCCTTACCCTGATGATCTTGTGGGATTCAAGCTGTTCCTGCCTGAAGGTGAACATGGGGCAGATGTTTGGATTCCTGACAGCAGTGCGGGCTGGATGCCTGGGTCCATGCTAATGTTTGGCCCTGCTCTCCCCTTTTTACAGGGCCTTGTGACCACACAGTGGCCAAGCTTCAGCCAGGAGATGTGGCCGCCATCACCACCAAGGTGCTCCGGGTGAATGGGGAGAAGATCTTGGAGGACGTCAGCAAGAGGCAGCAACCAAAATTCAAGTTAGAGATGCTGGGGTTAGGGGAGGGACCATGTGTGTGGGAGGTGGGGAGGTGTGGCTGGGGTGTCGGGGGATTCAGTGGAAGAAAAGACTCTGCTCTGGGTTTTAAGACTTTGCTCCTTTCTCAGGAAGGATCCTCCCATTGCAGCCGTGACCACTGCTGTGCAGGAACTGCTGCGACTGGCTCAGGCCTACCCAGCGGGACCACCTACCCTTGACCCTGTCAATGATCTGCAGCTCAAGGATGTGTCAGTGGTGGAGGGGGGGCTCCGAGCCCGGAAGCTGGAGGAGCTGATTGGGGGTGCTCAGTGTGTGCACAGCCCCCGTTTCTGTGCCCAGGTAGAGTCCTGGATGCCAGCTCCTAAGCTGAGAGGTGGGGGAGGGAGCAGGTTTCTCTTTTGGTCCCTTGTAGACCACCTCTGCCTGTGTCCTTGGTGCCTGCCTGCCATGGGGCACGGGGAAGGCTAAGGTACTTCTGCTGGGGACTCTCTGTAGTACCTGAAGCTGCAGGAGCGGATGCGGATACAGAAGGAGATGGAGCGGCTACGCTTCCTGCTGTCCGATCAGTCACTGCTGCTGCTCCCAGAATATCACCAGCGAGTAGAGGTGGGAGGAGCAGTGGTGGGGGCTGGGGGCTAGTGAGGGAGAAGATAGCAGGCTCCTAACACCTATCATCTTTCTGCAGGTCCTCCGAACCCTGGGTTATGTAGATGAAGTGGGCACCGTGAAGCTGGCGGGGCGGGTGGCTTGTGCCATGAGCAGCCATGAGCTGCTCCTCACTGAGCTCATGTTTGACAATGCTCTGAGTGCCCTGCGGCCAGAGGAGATTGCGGCCCTGCTTTCTGGCCTGGTCTGCCAGAGCCCTGGGGACCCTGGGGACCAGCTCCCGAGCACTCTCAAACAGGTAGGGGACACCCACCCCACTTCTCCCCCTTGGCTCTGGCATTCCCAATTCTCATCCCTAGGTGTTCTGCAAGTGAACCCCTCCAGCCCTGTTCGTGCCCCTAAGAGGTGGAATGCCTTCTTTGAGCTGGGCCTCCCCACTCCTGGAGAAGAAAGGCAGGGTTTGAGCCTCTCCTTCCCCATCTGCAGGGAATGGAACGTGTCCGGGCTGTGGCCAAGCGGATTGCTGAGGTCCAGGTGGCCTGTGGCCTGAACCAGACAGTGGAGGAATTTGTGGGGGAGCTGAATTTTGGGCTTGTTGAGGTTGTGTACGAGTGGGCCCGGGGTATGGTGAGTAACTGGGGTTTTGTGGATGGCTGGCTGGGGAGAGCTGCTCAGGTCTCCCATGTTCAGTCCTTACCCTGTTTCCCCCATAGCCCTTCTCCGAGCTGGCGGGGCTGTCGGGGACTCCTGAGGGCCTGGTGGTCCGCTGCATCCAGCGCCTGGCCGAGATGTGTCGCTCGCTGAGGGGGGCAGCCCGCCTCGTAGGTGAGCCTGTGCTAGGTGCCAAGATGGAGACAGCAGCTACCCTGCTACGGAGAGACATCGTCTTTGCAGCCAGCCTGTACACTCAGTGAATGCCCTCTGTGTAAAAATGTAATAAACCAGCAAGCTACCTGTGTGTATTTGAGGTGTTGGGCAGGGATGACTCAGGCAAAAGACACAGCAAGAAGAACCACTTAAAAATAATGCTTTTATCTGTGTACGTGGAGATAGGACCAGCCACTTTGAAGTCTCAGTCTTTGGGGAAAGGTGTCTTGGGAGCCGATGGGAGGTCCCGGGTCACGGCTTCCACATACCACGTGGGCAGGAAGGCATAGGGTGCATCTTGATGTTTAGACACTGTGACTGGTCTCCCAGGCTCCCAGGAGAAGAGATGGACAAGCCTAGAGGGCACATGGAGTCCCAAGTTGAGTGCTGGAGGAGAGCTCTGGCGACCCAGAGGGCAGCGACAGAGCTGATAGCCTCACCTGGGGTCATCCTGGACAACTGTGTTCTGGGCAAAGCTAAGGAAGGCGGCACAGAAGTTCATGCACACAGAGGGATTCCAGCCATCACGGTCATTCTGGAAGGGGCCGAGGAGGAGGCAGAAGACAGGCAGTGAAGGGGTGGGGAGAGGAAGGCGGGCTGCAGCCAAGACCACTGGACTTGTGGCCTTGGTGTGGAGGATGCAGGTGGGAGCTGCCTTACCCTGACATATTCGAACATCTCCATGGTAGGAAAGGTCTTGAGGGAACAGACGAAACCCTCTGAGTTACGGAAGCCAGCAACGACGTTTGGGACCCCCAAAAGGAATGACTGAGCCCACCATTTTAGGAGCTTATGTCTGTCAGAAAAGGCAAGGGGTCAGCTGGACCCTTCCTCCGCCCTCCAGCTTCTTCCCCCAGCTCCCTTTTTCAGCTGTCTGTTCTAGGCTCTCACCCTACCCAACCCCATCCTGAACCTGTAGAAGCTCCTCCAGTGGCCAGGCCTGTGCATCTCCTTGGAAGTCTTGAGCTCCACATAGCAGGCAGGGGGCTGTGTGCATGGGGCCCGGGGATCCGTGCAGTCTACCTCCCCAGAGAAGAGCAGACGGTGGTTCCCCAGGTGGCTGCGTAGCACAGAGCAGAAGGCCACATTGGTGTTAACCTCCCCAGAGGGATCTGGGAAGCTTCCAGGTTTGTCTGCACAAGGAGAGAAGTGGCAATAAAGATGGGGGCTTCCAATCTCCAGGTAAGGGGCGGGGCCTACAGAGCAGGGGCAACTCTCACCTGCACACATGTACTGCTCAAACTTGTACCCCATGTACATAAGCTCCCGGAGAAGAGGTGGCCGGGCAAGCCTCTGGGCCCGAGCTGCTGGTGTCTCTACCTCACTCAGGTACAGTGTCCCCTGGAAGCGAGAGGCCGCCAGCTGCCAGCCCTCCTGCTGCTCATACGGAGTCGTTAGCAGTTTTGTCAGGTGCCCCCGCCACGTCACTATGGCTCCAGCCAGCCAGCCTGGACCCCTAAGAGGGAGGAGTTAGAAGCATTAGCTCTGATGATTTGGTTCCTTCTAAAGACAACTCACACCAGCTTTGGGTCTCCTAGTTCTACAGGGTAGGTGCAGATCTCTAGTTCTACCTGTGTGCTATACTTTTCTCACCCCTCCAGCTTGCCTCGGTGATCCAGGAGCCAGCGCAGCAGGTGGTCCAGCCTCTCTTGGACCTCCTCATCCCTGGGCCGGTATCGATCTGGGTATCCGTCTCTGAGGTCAAAGTTGGGGCCTTGGTCCTTGGTAGGGGGTGGGCTGTAGTAGCGCAAAGCTTGAGCATCTCCATGGTACTGGCGTTGCGCATCCAGGGAGAAGCAGCCCAGTTCCGAAGGGCGGCGGTAGAAAGGAAAGGGCCCAGAATAGAGGACAGGGTCTGTGGGCAGCGAGGATGCTGGGCTGGGGAGTTTGTTCCGGGGCTCAGCTACCTCTACCTTCTCCGCTTTTCTCTTGTTCTCTCGGCGATCCATGAGGTCCTAAGAACTGGGGGTTGGGAATTTATCCTTTCATACAGGAGGCTTGGAAAAGGGGGACTCTAGGTCAGGACTAGGCGAGCCTACTTTTGGCCAGGCTCTGGCCCTGAAACAGAACCTAGGCCAGGTGCACATCCCACCTTTTCCCTTGACTCATACCCCCGCCTCCAGATGCTCCAAACGTAGTGAGCTGAGGAAGGTTGTCCGGGCTCAGAGCAAGGATCTGATTACCCCAAAGCCCGCCAACCTCGACCTCCACCTCCGCGGAGCTCAGGCGTCACAGCAGGTGCGTCCAGAAGACGTGGTGGCACGGAAAGGTGGGTTTCCGCCCTCCAAGACGCAATCATCTAGCGACGGTGGCGGGCTGACCCGTCCCCCCCCACCAGCGGCGCCGGGTGGGGTGCGGTTCACCTGAGAAAGTCGCGGTCCACGCCGCCGCCCACGCGTTCCTCGAGCCCGGGCGCCAGCGGAAGAAGCCGATCTCGGCGGGCGTTTGGCGGCTCTCCTCCCCCGCCCGCCGAAAGGGCAAGTCGACCCCTCTTTGGCCTAACGTCATCCTCCTTCCGTCGGGCGGACCCGCCTCCCGGGAGCCTGACGTCACTGCTCTGCGACGGAAGACGCCGTCTTCGCGTCCCCTTCCCTCAACACCGACCCCTTCCCGGGCCGCCTGACATCCCGGACTATGAGCCGAAAGAGGCAGCGCCTGGTCCCGGACGCCTTTGGGCTGAAGAGGCGGCGGGAGCGAGTGCAGGCAGAGGCGGATCCTCTGAGGGGCGAGTCGGGTGAGCGCGGCGGGCGGGGAGGGGCGTGCGGTGGGAGAACGGCGCCCCCCGCTCGGCTTCCCGCCTCAGTGACCGGGTCTCTCCGCACAGGGTCGGCGCGCGCGGCAGTCGCCGAGCTGGTGCAGCTGTTCCCGCGAGGGCTGTTCGAGGACGCGCTGCCGCCCATCGCGCTGAGGAGCCAGGTGTACAGCCTCGTGCCCGACCGGACGGCGGCCGACCGGCAGCTGGTGAGCGGCGTCGGAGCGACGGACGGAAGCCGCTTCCTGGCCTCGCGGGCGTCGCGAGGGTCCCCATCATTCAGACGCTCAGTGGGTCCGCCGGCCCTCGGCCGCTCAGCGGGCGTTCAGTGTCTCTGGGCTGGGCCCTGCGGGGCCAAGGAAAATGCCACAGACCCTGTTAGAAGACCCTCCGGCAGTAGAGAGCCTGCCACATCGTGGAAGTGGAAGAGCGACTCTTTCGGGGAAACAGAGCCATCGGGCATAGTTGGAGCTTTACAGCGCTGGGAATATGGAGGCAGGCGTCAGATAGCCGCAGGCTTTGTTGGGCAGTGAAGGCGACGAGCAGGCAGAGAATGTTAACCAGGAGCAGGAACTCTGTGTTGCGTGGATTGGAGGGAGGGAGACGAGAGGGGGAAATCAGTTAGGACATTGCAGCGAAGAACTGGTGAAGGCCTAAATGAGGGGAATGCAGTAGGGAGGGCCAGAATGGGTGATGGTGAGGAAGGTGGGGAGTGGGGAAGAGGGAGCAGTCCAGGATGACTCAGATTTTCTGGATGATGAGACTGAGTGGTTGGTGGAGTGAACAGAATAGGAGGATGCTGAGTTGTTGGGGCAGATGATAGGTGTGATTTTGTACCAGTTGGAGGTGCTTGCGGAGCATCCAAAGGCAAGTGTGTAGTGGGCAGTTGGATATGAGGGATTGGAGAGAATTCTGGACCAGTGGTATTAGATTTGAAGTGGTTGAAGTATGAGCAGTGGTTCAGTCTGTGGATGTGGATGAGATTGGGTAGGAAGAGTGTGTAGGGGAGTAATTTATAACCTTTCAAAAAGATATTGGAAGTTATGGCTCTTTCTTTTCAGAAAAATGTATACATGCCACAAACATACAAGGTGTATGTACACTTTTTGCTGGGGGAGGGGAGGTTGTCTCGTAGATGCTCTGAGGTCCAAGGTTAAGGACCTCAAGCTTAGAGTGAAAGCGTGACACTACAAAGCTGAGAGATACCCACCTTTGAGGCAGTGTTTCTTAAAGTATGTCCTGAGTTCTAGTTGTATCAGAATTAACCTGGGCTGCTTATTCAAAAATAAAGGTTCCTGGGACTCACCTAAAGCTAATAGATGCAGATCTTTTGAGGTAGGACCTGGGAATCTACGTTTTGGATTACCATCTCAAGTGATTCTTCCTTAAAATTTGGGATCCATTGATGTGAGAGGAAAGCAGAGGAAGAGGAGTTTCTGGAAGAGGCTGAGAAGGAATTGCTGGAGTTAGGAGGAACCAAGGAAGAGGCCTGTTGAGAAAGCAAGTAGATTTGCAAAGAGGTAGAGTGGTTGGCAGTGTTAGAATCTGTGATTTAAGGCAGTGGTCAGTACAGGGATTAAGTAAAATAATATC
>PITA01010635.1:38907-70923 GCA_004023965.1 Spilogale gracilis
AGCAGGGAGCCCGATGTGGGACTCGATCCCGGGTCTCTGGGATCATGACCTGAGCCAAAAGCAGTCGCTTAACCAGCTGAGCCACCCAGGCGCCCCAAACCCAGGAAATTAAAAAAAAAAATAAATTTAACTTCTTTTTATTTTATTTTATTTATTTATTTGACAGAGAGAGAGAGATCACAAGTAGGCAGAGAGGCAGGCAGAGAGGAGGAAGCAGGCTCCCCGCTGAGCAGAGAGCCCAAGGTGGGCCTTGATCTCAGGACCCCGAGATCATGACCTGAGCCGAAGGCAGTCGCTTAACCAACTGAGCCACCCAGGCGCCCTGATGGAACCACTTCTTATAGATTATTTGTTTTTTTAATTTACTGATGTTAGCCTAAATTTAAAAAAAATCTTTAAAAGTTACATAAAGGAAAATATAAACACACACAGTTTAAAGAATATTTGTAAAGCAGATATCCATTTAACCATGACCCAGGGCCAACTATAGCCACATGTATCACTCTCCAGTAAAAAAGACTTATGTCCCTTGGTGGTAACTATGATTCTGGCTAGTATGGGTAATTGTTCTCTTGGTTTGCTTCGTACCACCTGTGTGTTCACTTGTAAACAACGTAGCTTAGTTTTATCCATTTTTGACCTTGATATAAATAAAATCATTTGTATATATGTACTGTATTTATATCTTGTTTCATTAGATGAGTATTTTTGAAATTAAATTTCATATAGCAATAGTTCATTTATTTTAATTTCTATTTTGTGAATATGTCTCACTTTGTTCTGGTGAAAAAAATTCCATGTTTCTAGGATATTTATCATCTAAATTTTCAAACTGGCATAAAATTTGTAGTCTCATTTTATTGTCTCTTGGATGTGTAGCGAAGACCCTTTTTGCATCCTTTATATTGATTATCTGTGCCTTTTCCCTCGTCCCTCCCTCCCAACCCATCCCACCCCTGTTTTCTTGGTCAGCTCACCGGTGGCTTATTAATTTTAATAGTCTTATCAATAGCTTTGCTGCTTGTACAGATGTTTTTTATTTTATTAGTGTTTCCCCTCCACTGTTGGGTTTATTTTACTTTTTTTCTGATTAATTTCATCCTCTCTTCATTTCTAACATACGCATGTCAACTTGAAGTTCATCTTAAGCATGTGCAGATATGCATAGTTTTGGCATATATTTTTAGTTATCTTTCAGTTTAAGAAATGTTATAACTTCTTTTGTCATCTTTTTTCTTGGACCAAAGGTTGATTAGGAATATATGTCTTAATTTTAATTTGTCTTTAATTTTAATGTATGTCTGCATTTTCATATTACCTAGTTGTTACTGATTTCTGACCCAAAAGATACGGTGGTCAGAGAACATTCACAATATAATTTCAGTCATTGGAAGTTTATTGAGACTTGCTTTGTGCTATGTGGTCAGCTTTGCTAAATATTCTATATTTATTTGAAGAGAATATTTTTCATTTATTAATTTCTTAGTAACTAATTAATGGAAGTTATTTTCTCACTCTTATTTGTGCTGTGAGTTTACGAGAGGTGGATTAATCTGCTTTTGTGATTATGGATTTGCTATTTTTTCAAGTATTTTCCCTACACTTCCACCTTCCCTCACCCAAAGTCTTGACGACTGTTAATTCCTTGAAGGCAGGGCCTATGTCTTAATCACTGTGCTATCTTAGTGTCTGGCATATGATTGGAAAATACAGATTGATTGCTTGATATGCAGCTGATGAGGTGGGTGGATGGGAAGGTAGGTAACTAATTTGAAAAGACTATTTAGGAATCCACCTGATTCTCTCCCCAGTTTTTCCTTTGCTTAGTGAAAAATTCCCAATGTTGGCAATAAAATCTCCCTGCCCAAAAGTGCCCCAAAATACCAGAGTATCTTACCCTTGTATATTCTTCTTTTTATTCCCATCTCTCTGGAGACAGAAGGAGCTTCAAGACCAGGGGGAGATCAGAATCATCCAGCTAGGCTTTGACTTGGATGCCCATGGAATTATCTTCACTGAGGACTACAAGACCAGAGTGCGTGTAACTGTGTGTGTGTCATAGGTTGTGGGGGCCAAGCAGGGAAATTAGAGAATGGAAAAAAAAAAAGAGACAGTTCTCCCACTCTCTGTGTTATAGAGAGGACACAGGGTTCTGGTAAGTAGTACTATAAAGGAGAAGAAAAGAAGGACAAGTATGAGAGGTAGAAGGACAAGAGCGAAAGTGAAAACAGGAAGAGAAATGTTGTCCTGGAGGTGGTCAGTGGAGGCTGAGGTTGGGGCCAGACCACATCTCTCAACTCTTGTTCCAGGTTCTCAAGGCCTGCGATGGCCGACCATATGCTGGAGCAGTGCAGAAGTTTCTGGCTTTGGTACTTCCAGCCTGTGGGGACCTTAGCTTCCAGCAAGAACAAATGACACAGACCTTCGGCTTCAGGGACCCAGAGATCACGTGAGACTTGGGGGAACAACAGAACTCAGGCATCTGATACTTTCTGCCTCCTCCCAGTCCCATCCAGCCTTGTCCTTCTGGTGAATCTGCCAAAAAGATGGACTCTTTTTTTTTAGGAAAATGACCTTAATTTGTACTCCACCCCCAAGAGAGGAGGCCTTTTTTATCTGAGGCCTTGGAAAGGGTCCTAGCCTAGAATTCAAGAGATCTGGGTGACTAATCCAATGAATTTAGAGGCCTGGCAAGCACCATAAATGCCTATTGTGAACCCTGCTGAGACTACGGGAATTGAGAATGGTAGGAGCTTGGATGCCCCTAAAGCCTTCACATTAAAAAGTTACCGGACAAGGGTGAAGTAAAAATTCATTTCAGAGGGCCTTATCTGGCTCAGGCTCCCTATTTTGTAGCCCAAGGCAAATGTGAAAGCATTTTATAATCTTTAGTAAGATGTGGGAGGAGCCATGTGAGCATGCTTTGGCAGAGGCAGGAGCACAGGAGAAAGGCCCTTGTTTCTGCCTTGGGGTTGAGTGAGGCTGTGTCAGGGCATGTGGTCATGGAGGGCTTCTGGAGGAGAAGCTGCTTTAGTTGAACAAGTAACAGTAACAGGAAAAGAAGTGGGGGCGGGGGACGATCCAGGTAGAGGAATGGAAGCAAGGGCGGGAGCACTGAACAGCAAGATGTGAGCAGAGAATCGCTCCAGGGTGGGCCTCTGTTACTTAGTCCCCTTGCACGGTTGCCCATTTTTGGGAAGACAATGTCCAAGCGTCAGTGGGCAGGGAGAGGGTTCTTGGAGCTCAAGCCTCCTCTCCTGGTTTCCCACCCTCCTCAGGCAGCTAGTGAATGCCGGAGTTCTCACTGTCCGAGATGCTGGCAGTTGGTGGCTGGCCGTGCCCAGAGCCGGGAGATTCATTAAATATTTTGTTAAAGGTATTCTATCCTCAGCTTAAGCCCTCACCTGCTCAAGAACACCTTTGGGTAGCTCCTCGGGGCCTAAGCCTCATTCACCTTTCCCCTCTCCTGAACCACTTCTTCCCCAGGGCGCCAGGCTGTCCTTGGCATGGTCCGGAAGGCCAAGTACCGAGAGCTACTCCTATCAGAGCTCCTGGGCCGCCGGGCACCTGCTGCGGTGCGACTCGGCCTCACCTACCACGTGCATGACCTCATTGGGGCCCAGCTGGTGGACTGGTGAGTTTCACCTCCAGCCTCTGGAAGATGACCGAGCCATGACCCAAGGTTGGATTCTCTCTGGCATATCCCAGGCCAAGCTCTGAGTTTTCCCCAGACTTTTGGTCTAGGTATCTGGCTCCAGGCTCAGCTTTCTTTTGCAGTGTCTCCACCACTTCTGGAACTCTCCTCCGCTTGCCAGAGACGTGAGGATTCGGCTTGTCATTGCATATCCTCCCAGAGTGGGGTGAAAGGGGCCCAGGAGTACTGCTCAGTGGTGGCTGAGACAGGGTCACCTTGGGAAGGTGTAGGAGCCCGGATGAGTGTTGGCTTTGCATCTGCCCCAGGGGTCAGACGTGACTGCTGCTGTTTACCTGGGCCGTGCCCCAGTGGTGGGGTTTAGGCAATGCTTCCCTGCCCTTTGGTGGAAGTGGAGCCAGAAAGCATGCCAAGGCCATGGCTGTTGGCTTTCTTGCAGCAAAGTACTGCTGTCACTCTCTTGGGACAGGAAGACGAGATTTCTGGGGAGGCTGGCAAGGGAGGGGAGAGTCCTCTGTCCTACATGTCGGTGTAAAACTGCCAAATAAAGTACTTCTGCCTGTGCAATTTCCTGGATGTCTTTTGTTTAATGGGATGTGTATCTGGATGTCCCATTTGGGGGTGGAGTTAAAGCCAAACTTGAGCCTGAGCTTTGCCTCATTCTTCAGAGAGATAAAAGGGCACTGAGGTCAGTTCTTCCTGCAGGATGGTAAATGTATGCCTGATCTAAACCACAAAGTTTCTGTTAGGGCCTGCCCAAAGCAAAGGTCAGGTGTCTTTCAGATTTTGTGGTGGTTGTAGTTAGAGATAAATGTCTTTTTTTTTTTTTTAAAGATTTTATTTATTTGACAAAGAGAAACATAGCCAGAGAGGGAACACAAGTAGAGGGAGTGAGAGAGGGAGAAGCAGGCTTCCCGCTGAGCAGGGAGCCCGATGTGGGACTCGATCCTGGGTGTCCGGGATCATGACCTGAGCCGAAGGCAGTCGCTCAACCAACTGAGCCACCCAGGTGCCCCAAAGATAAGTGTCTTTTTACCTTGTTTTGTTAAGATTTTTACGAAGGAGCCATATGTCTCCAACCATGTATTAAGCCACGTTGGACTCCTGTGCCCACACATAGTGGAGAATTTCATGTGTGTGTGTTCGTGCACCCAGATGTGTGTGTGTGGTGTGTTTGTGTGTACGTGCACCCAGATATACCCAGTAGGGGGCTGCCCAGAGCACTGGGATGAGAGGGGTTAACACGGAAGGACGGGACATAACTCTGGGCTATGATTTCCTCATTCCCTCAGAGACCCAGGTGTCCGGGGTGTTGTCCTCCCTCCCCGCTGCCCCTGCTAAATACCGGGCCTGGGGCCAGTTGCATTTCTTGCCTGTCACATGGTTTCCCGGCTGAGCTGGGCCAGGGGAGGAGCAAGGTCCAGAGTCAAATCTGCTCTAAGCCCTGGGTTGACCAGAGAGGAGCAGGCAGACGGACGGATCTGATCCCTCTTGGGTCCTCCAGCCATGAGGCTCCTCTGGGGGATGATCTGGGTGTCCAGCTTCTTTGCCTTATCCCTGCAGAAGCCCAGGTCCTGGAGGAAGGACATTAGTGATTGTGTGGGACAGGGCTGGTGATGGGAGAGCAGACATGGGGGACCTGATGGAGGAGTGAGGGATGGAAGGGCCCGGGTGGTGCTGAATGCAGACCCCTCCCTGTTCTCCCTAGGTTGCTTCTGTTTTCGCCTTCTGTGGTTCACCTGGGGGTCCCCCTCTCAGTGGGGGTACAGCTCAAGGATGTTCCCCGGGGACAGGTAGTGGCAGGATCGGTGTTCCTGAGAAACCCATCCAACTTGAATGCCTTCTGCTCCCCTAAGGCGGACTTTTCCCTCAGCTCAGAAAAAGACTTCATACTCCTTAGCCTCCAGGTAACTAGCCTCCATTCCCTTCTAGTGCAGCTTAATGCCCCCCCCCACTCCCCTCTGTCTTCTAAGTATTTTGTTATCTCATTGGCCTCTCACCCCTTCTCTTCTCCTCCCATTCCCCACACTGTCACTTTTCCTGTTTCTATCTCCATCTCTGGCTTTTTCCTTCTGCTCTGTTTCTGACCTGTTCCCTCTCTCTCTCCTGACAGATCTCCCTGGAAGATGCAGAGACCTGTGGCCTCCACCGCCTCCTCAGTGGCCCTGAGGTCCAGTTGGTGGCTCAGTCACCATGGCTGAAGAATTCTCTGTCTAGAAAGACAGACATTCAGGGCGTCAACCTGCTCTTCTCCACTCGCCGGGGGCACCTCTTTTTGCAGACCGACCAGCCCATTTATAACCCTGGTCAGCGGGGTGAGTTGGGCCCCGGGGGCCTCTACTTTTGGCTCTCAGTCTGCTCAAGGCATGTGTGGCACCCTGTGAGACAGCCCAAATGATGCCACACAGGAATGCTGCTTGGCAAATATTTCTAGTTCTCTCCATCGCTCCCTGGAAGTGGTGGGGGCTGAGGCCCAACCTCTGTAAATGGATTCCTGCTCACCTCTTGCCTTCTTCTCCTAGTTCGGTACCGGATCTTCGCTCTGGATCAAAGGATGCGCCCATCCACTGACACCCTTACAGTCACAGTAGAGGTGAGTCCCTGACCTCTGTGACCTTGATCAGCAGGGCTGCTGATCTG
Organism: Spilogale gracilis; assembly: GCA_004023965.1. Lineage (NCBI taxonomy): Eukaryota > Metazoa > Chordata > Mammalia > Carnivora > Mephitidae > Spilogale > Spilogale gracilis. The sequence goes on from PITA01010635.1 coordinate 45,200, forward strand.
ACTTAACATCTGTGACCACTTCTACTCCCATTGCAGAACTCCCATGGCCTCCGTGTGAGGAAGAGGGAAGTGCACACTTCCTCCATCTTCCAGGATGATTTCTTGATTCCTGATATCTCAGAGTGAGCTTCCCTGACCTGGTGATGGCCCCTCCTGAGCCATCTCCCTTGGCTCTCTGCCTCCAGCACCCAGTCAGACCTCAAGCCTCCCTCAGAGTTCTGGTTTTCCCTCAGTTGGTCCTCTGGCTCTCTGTGGGCCTCTTGTACAAGCGGGCTGAGTCTGCCCCTCATTTGTAGGCCAGGGACATGGAAGATCTCAGCCCGGTTCTCCAATGGCCGAGACTCTAACAGCAGTACCCAGTTTGAGGTGAAGAAATACGGTGAGAGCTGAAGCGCAGGATGAGCATCTCCCTTCCTAAAGGAGATACAGACAGAAGGGGAGGTGGTGGGGCTGGGGCAGGGACGTATGGGTGCCACAGCCCTAAGAGGAGGGAAGTCTCTGAAGGGTCCTTTCACGTGTCTGATCTGCCACTCCTTCACCCTGGGTCAGTCCTTCCGAACTTCGAGGTGAAGATTGTTCCTGGAAAGCCCTACATCCTGACAGTTCCTGACTTTCTTGATGAGATCCAATTAGACGTCCAGGCCAGGTAAGTCTCCCGTCCTCCATGTGGGGCACCCAGGGTTCCCTATTCAATCTGAAGGAGCTGTGAAGCCTTGCCTCCCCTCGCCCCAGAGCCACCCCCCCACCCTGAGACATTGGCCTTATTTCCTAGACCCACCCTCTTCCCGCTCTCTCCATGGCGGCAGGTACATCTACGGGAAGCCAGTGCAAGGGGTGGCGTATGTGCGCTTTGGGCTCCTGGGTGAGGATGGCGAGAAGACTTACCTTCGGGGGCTGGAGAGTCAGACTAAGGTAGGAAGGGGGTGGGGCTGTGGGGGAGGCGAGTGTGTGGGGGAGGGTGGGGGTGGGGAGGAGGGAGACAAATCTCACCCCAGGCCCTGTTTTCTTTTTCACCCCAGCTGGTAGATGGCCAGTGCCATATTTCCGTCTCAAAGGCTGAGTTTCAGGGTGCCCTGGAGAAGCTTCGTGTTAACATTGCCGACCTCCCTGGGCTGTGCCTCTATGTTGCAGCTGCCATCATTGAGTCTCCAGGTGAGAGGCTTCCCTGATTGTAACCCCAGCCCCCAGCCTCTGACCTCTAGCTGACGCTCTGTTCTCCAGCATTGACACCATTCCCTACTCTTACCTTGTCTTGCACCCAAAGCTGGGAAAGACCCAGGAGACTGTCTCGCCCCAACTGTGTTTCTGGGTGGTTTCAGGAGAAGGTACCCCTTTCCCCATCTCAGTTTTATTTCTTCACCCACCCCTCCATCCATGCAGCAGACACAAGTTACACACCATCCTTGTTCTGGGTCCCGTGCTGGCCTCAGCACACGGAGATGAATATAAGACGGCTGGTGCCCTGAGGAGTCTGAGGAGTTGAATGTCTCATGGGCAGGAAACATTTGAACTGTGGTCTCCCTGGCTCTCCTACTCCTCTCTTCATGGCTCTCCACCCCTCTCTACCCCATCTCTTGCAGGGGGAGAGATGGAGGAAGCAGAGCTCACATCTTGGCGTTTTGTGTCATCTCCCTTCACCTTAGATCTTAGCAACACCAAGCAACACCTTGTGCCTGGGGCCCCTTTTCTGCTGCAGGTTTCTTCTGGAGGGGGAGGATGAATGGGGGGGTGTTGTCAGGAGGGCACGGGGCCTCACTGAGCAGTCTCCTTTATCTCTCCCTCCCCCACTCACCTAGGCCCTGGTCCGAGACATATCTGGCTTGCCAGCATCTGGCATTCCTGTCAAAGTTTCAGCCACTCTGGCTTCCGGATCTGCTTCTAGAATCCAGGACGATGAGCAAAACACAGATGAGAGTGGCCAAGTCATTTTTCCCATCCTTACATCAAAGTCTGTCTCAGAAGTGCAGCTTTTGGTAGGACTCCCATCCATGGGACAGGGTAGGGGAAGGAAAGAAAGGCTGGCCGTTTTCCTGAGAGTCCATGTCCTGGACTGGGAGAAGAAGCTAGGGGCCAGGGTCTTTGCCATTGACCTACCCCTGCCCCTCTTTCCAGGTATCTGCAGGCTCCCCTCATCCAGCCGTAGCCAGGTTCACTGTGAGAGCCCCACCCTCAGGAGGCTCCAGGTTTCTGTCCATCGAGCGGCCAGATCCTCGACCCCCTCGCGTTGGGGACACTCTCATCCTGAACCTGCGAGCTCTGGGCGTCAGTGAGGACAGCTTCTCTCATTACTACTACATGGTGCGCAGAAGCCGGGCTGTCGGGGGCGGGGGCTGGAGAGAGCCCTTGGGTTGGAGGGAATGGTTTCAGGATTGGGGCTGTGCAGTGAAGTGGAAACCACTCTTGCCTCAGATCCTGTCCCGGGGCCAGATCGTGTCTGCGGCTCGAGAACCCAGGACGGACCTGACCTCAGTGTCCGTGTTTGTGGGCCATCACTTGGTACCTTCCTTCTACCTCGTGGCCTTCTACTATCACGGGGGCATCCCAGTGGCCAACTCCCTGCGCGTGGATGTCCAGGCAGGGACCTGCGAGGGCAAGGTAACCGGCATTCGGAGAGGTAGTGCATCTGTACATTAGGGGGTCGGGAGAGAAGGAAGACAGAGTGATTGTGAGCAGGGCATGGATTTGGTTTGGGGTACACTGAGGACTGAAGGAAGCTCTCTGTACTCTGACTGCCCCCCTTCTCCCACCTCTTCCAGCTGGAGCTGAATGTGGACAGCATCAAGGAGTATCGTCCCGGGGAGTTTATAAAGCTCCACCTGCAAACAGACTCTCCAGCCCTGGTGGCACTGGGGGCTGTGGACACGGCTCTGTATGCTGTGGGCGGGAGTTCCCACAAAGCCCTCACCATGGGCAAGGTTTGTCGAGACCCTCCATTCTTGCCAGCCCTCCCTCCCCTCCAGGGCTCATTGTCTTGCTGTCCTGAGCCCTGGGCCCAGCCCTCATGAGGTCTCACTCAAGCTCTCTGCAGACTCCCCGCCAACCTTCCCTCAAGCCCAGGCCCCTGTGGTCTCTATTCCCCCACTCTCTGTGTCTCTTTCAGGGTTGCCCATACACTGCCTTCTCACCTGGAGCTGAGTGGCCCTCAACTTGTCTGCAACATCCCGGCCTTTTCTTGCCAGGTCTTGGAAGTCATGAACAGTTATGACCTTGGATGTGGTCCTGGAGGTGGGGACAATGCCCGTCAGGTGTTTGAGGCAGCTGGTCTGGCCTTTTCTGATGGAGAACTGTTGACCTCAGCCAGAAAGAGTGAGAGCAGAGGAGGAAGGGGAGGTGGGTGGTGGGGAGATCAGGAAGGAGGAGGGGCCTGAGGCTGTAAGATGGGATGAGGATTGGTGGGAAGGGCTGGGCTGGGGAAGCGGGGCAGGAAGGGAGGTGGGAGGCCCTACCGCCTGCACTTGGCTACAATCCTACTTTCTACCAGGTCTGAGCTGTCCCAAGAAGAAAACCCGGAATAAGAGAAATGTGAACTTCCAAAAGGCTATTCATGAGAAGAGTGAGTTGTGGGTGTCTATGCAGCTCTCTACTTGGTCCAAGGGTCAGGGTGACAGGGTCTACCTCTTGGCTGCTCTGCTCCTCAGTGAGCCTGTATATGGTATTTGGGGCTGGAGACCCAAGTTCTGGGGTTAAAGGTGGATGGAGGCTTTCTCCATTGGCCTCACCCAAGTTCCTGGTCTCTCAGGGTGAGTCCTTGTGTATCCAGGGTTCTGGGTGGGAAATGAGATGTGTCTCCATGGGGTTCCCTTGTGCGTACCATCACCTGGCCCTGCAGTGGGCCAGTATGCTTCCCCAGAAGCCAGGCGCTGCTGCCAGGATGGGCTGACGAGGCTGCCCATGAGACGCTCCTGCGAGCAGCGGGCGGTTCGGGTACAGCAGGCGGCCTGCCGGGCGCCCTTCCTGTCCTGCTGCCAGTTTGCTGAGGACCTGCGCAAGAAGTTCCGCTCCAGGGGCCAGGTGGGCCTTGCTCGAGGTGAGGCTCTGGGTGGGGCTGGGGGACAGGCAGGAGCCTCTGGAAGGACAGAATGGTTCCCCTCCTCATTCCCCCGCACTGTGGTCCTCTAGCTCTGGAGGTCCTGCAGGAGGAGGACCTGATCGATGAAGATGACATTCCTGTGCGCAGCTTCTTCCCAGAGAACTGGCTCTGGAGAGTGGAAAAAGTGGACCGCTTCTTCCCGTGAGGGGGTGTGGTGGGCCTGGCCTTGGCTCTGGGCTGTGTCTGGGGCCAGCCCAGGGTGTGACGGGGCTTCTTGCCTTTCCCACCGCAGATTGTCCCACATGCTCCCTGACTCTCTCACCACATGGGAGATCCATGCTGTGAGCTTGTCTGGAAGCACAGGTGAGATGGCCCTGCCTGGTCCTCAGTCCCCTGCCCCGTCCATCTCCCCCCGACCTAGGCTTCCCACTTAGCTTTTTGCTCTTTGTACAGGACTGGGGGCAGACCCCGGAGGAAGTCTGCGCTGGCACATGCTGGGGTGGGGAGGCTAGGAAGTGGCAGCCAGTAGGGGGCAGAAATGGAGAAATGGGTCGCCCCTGCCCCTCCCACCTGGGACCTTGTGGCCATGACACCCCAGGCCTTTGGACTCTGCCCCCTCTGCCACACCAATCCCCATCCACCAGGCCTGTGTGTGGCCACGCCGGTCCGGGTCCGAGTGTTCCATGAATTCCACCTGCACCTCCGCTTGCCCGTCTCTGTTCGCCGCTTTGAGCAGCTGGAGCTGCGGCCTGTCCTCTACAACTATCTGAATAAAAATCTGACTGTGAGACCCTGAGCAAATCTGAGCACACAGTGGAGTGGGCGGGAGTTGGGGCGGCTGGAGGGTGGAGGGCCAAACTGGCCTGGGGCTCTGGCCATCCCCGTCTTCCTACACCCAGGTGAGCGTCCATGTGTCCCCTGTGGAGGGGCTGTGCCTGGCTGGAGGTGGAGGGCTGGCCCAGAGTGTCCTGGTGCCTGCAGGCTCTGCCCGGCCCGTTGGCTTCTCTGTGGTGCCCACAGCGGCAGCGGCTGTGTCTCTGAAGGTGGTGGCTCGAGGGTCCTGGGACTTCCCTGTGGGGGACGCAGTGTCTAAGGTTCTACAAATTCAGGTGACTGGAGTAGCCCCGAATCCATGCCCCCAGGCTCCCAGATTATACCATGCCCCTGCCCTGTACCCCCTCTGCTGGCCAGACACCCGAAGCCGTGCCTTGGTCTGTCTACATCTTCTACAATTCTGATCCCACTCTGTCCCTGATGCTCAAACTCCAAGTCCTGGGGAATATGCACTAGGAGGGGCAGGCCATAGTACTATGTGACCTCTCATAGCTGTGTTTCTCCTGAGACAGAAAGAAGGGGCCATCCACACAGAGGAGATGGTCTATGAGCTCAATCCCCTGGGTGAGTGGCCCCCTCCTCCAGCCACCAGTATCCTAATGGGGTCGTAGGTGGTGGGGGATGTGGGCAGCCAACCAGATAGCCAACTTCCCCCATCCCCCCCAGACCACCGAGCCCGGACCTTGGAGATTCCTGGCAACTCTGACCCCAATATCATCCCGGATGGAGATTTCAGCAGCTTTGTCAGGGTTACAGGTGGGAGTGTCCTCTGTGTCTTCCCAGGGGCGGCCTCAGATTCATGTGGCACCCACGGGCCCCTGTTTGATCCTGTCATTCCGTGCCTCCCCAGACCTGCTGCTGATCCTTAACCTTCCATATCCCTTATAGCCTCAGATCCCCTGGACACTTTGGGCTCTAAGGGGGTCTTGTCACCAGGAGGCCTGGCCTCCCTCCTGAGGCTTCCCCAGGGCTGTGGGGAACAAACCATGATCTTACTGGCTCCAACACTGGCTGCTTCCCGCTACTTGGACAAGACAGAGCAGTGGAGCACACTGCCCCCCGAGACGAAGGACCACGCTGTGGATCTGATCCAGAAAGGTTCTGGGCACAGGGGCAAGTGGCATGGGGCTGGGAGAGGGCAGTTCAAGACAGAGGGGCAGCCCAACTAGCTAGAAGGGAGAAGGAAGGGGGTGCCTGATGGGAATGGGGAGTGTGGCCTCAGGTACACATGGTGGGTGGGCGAGTTTCACTCCAGTAGCTGCCTCTTGTCCCCAAGGCTACATGCGGATCCAGCAGTTTCGGAAAACAAATGGTTCCTATGGGGCTTGGTTACATCGGGACAGCAGCACCTGGTGAGGCTGGGAGAGTATTTCTGGGTGTCTGAGGGGGGCCAGGGCTGGAGGAGAGGGTAGAGCCAGATGACAGTGGGAGGGTGAATAACCGGGTGCCTGGTTGAGTGGGGATGTGTCCCCTATGGGTACTGGTCGCTGTCCCCAGCTGTCCCTCTCTCCCCATCAGGCTCACAGCCTTTGTGCTGAAGGTACTGAGTTTGGCCCAGGAGCAGGTGGGCGGCTCACCTGAAAAGCTGCAGGAGACGGCCAAGTGGCTGCTGGCCCAGCAGCAGGCAGATGGGTCATTCCAGGACCCTTGCCCGGTTTTACACAGGGACATGCAGGTTCGGGGCTGGGAGGCTGGACAGAGGACCCTAGGTGGGAGGGCTCTCCCTGCCTCTCCCTGCCTGGCTGATATCTTCTCTTCTACCCCCTTCAATTAGGGGGGCCTAGTGGGAGGCGATGAGACTGTGGCGCTCACGGCCTTTGTGGTCATCGCCCTTCAGCATGGGCTGGCTGTCTTCCGGGACGACATTGCAGAGCAGTTGAAGCAGAAAATGGTGAGGGTACCCAGGTGTCTATCCTTTGCTGGTCCCCAGCTTCTCCCCTTTCTCCCCTGGAACCCAGGTGTCCAGCTCTCTTGACCTTCCTCCTCACTTTCTCCTAGGACATCTCCATCATCAGAGCAAACTCCTTCCTGGGGGAGAAGGCAAGTGCTGGGACCCTGGGTGCCCATGCAGCTGCCATCACGGCCTATGCCCTGACTCTCACCAAGGCTTCTGAGGACCTGCGGAATGTTGCCCACCGCAACCTCATGGCCATGGCCCAGAAGACTGGGGGTGAGAGCCAAGGGGGTCCTGGCAATGAGCCTGGGTCTTGGGGGCCCTGGGACTCCTGAATGTACCCAAAGGGAGAAATCAAATGAAGACCTCAAAAAGGAGTGAAAGCATTGGAGAATTGGGAGAGCCCAACACAGGGAGTGTCAGAGCGTCAAGCAACTAGCCCCTTCATTCATCTGTGGGTCTCCTTTTACTTCCAGATAACGTGTACTGGGGCTCAGTCCCTGGTTCTCAGAGCAGCGCTATCCCACCCACCCTAGCTCCTCAAGGCCCAGCAGACCCCATACCCCAGGCCCCGGCCATGTGGATTGAAACCACAGCCTACGGCCTTCTTCACCTGCTGCTTCGGGAGGGCAAGTCAGAGGTGGCTGACCATGTTGCAGCCTGGCTTACCCACCAGGGCAGTTTCCAAGGCGGGTTCCGCAGCACCCAGGTAGGGGCTTCTCTGGGGGCCCTGTGGGGGGATGGTCCCAAGACCGAGTGCCTGAGTGCCGGCTCTTCTCCCCAGGACACAGTGATAGCATTGGACGCTTTGTCTGCATACTGGATTGCTTCTCACACCCCTGAAGAAAGGGGGCTCAATGTGACTCTTAGCTCCATGGGCCGCAGTGGGTTCAAGTCCCATGAGCTGCATCTGAACAACCACCAAATTCAGGGGCTGGAGGAGGAGCTGCAGGTGAGCCACTCCTTCAGCTGGCTGGCCCCGCCCCGCCCCCCCACCCTTGTGGAATCCCCATAGCATCTTGGCCTGATGTTCTTGTGGGAACACCTACTTGCCACGTGACCTGGAGAAAGTCACCTAATCTTTGAGCTTCATTTTTCTTATCTCAAAATTAATATATGCAGAGTCTACCCAACAGGGTTTTTAGGGGGCTGAGGTGAGGTAGTGCACTGGGGGTGTCAGCTCTGAGAGTGGGTGAGGTGAGAGAGGAGGAGAGGTTGTTTCCGGAGAGAAGGTGAGTTGGAATAACGGTGCGCTCGTGTGTGCCCCTCTGACATCCCTTTCCCTTCTCTGTTCCTGCAAGTTTTCCTTGGGCAGCAAGATCAATGTGAAGGTGGGAGGCAACACCAAAGGGACCTTGAAAGTGAGAACCAGCAGCACTGGACGCCTGGGACCCCAGCACAGAGGGGCCGTGGTCTTGAGTGGGCAGCCTGAGGGCGGAGTTCATGGTGGGGGGGAAGGGAAGGAGGGAGACACCCCTCGGGTGGGCTGCCCCCACTGCTAGTCTGGGTGCTCCTCCTCACTCTGGTCTCTGTCCTCGCTGGGCACCTGTCCTCTCCTTTTCCCCAGTCAGTGCTGATGGTGTACATACCCAGCACCTCAACCCAGGCCTCTTCCCAGAGCCACAGCCCCACGTGTCAACACAGTACCTCCAACCCTTTCTTCCTCCTGGGTCCCCTCATCTGGCCGACAGGGGCCCTTCCTCGTAGGACCCCGCTGCTGCTCTGGAGGGCGCCTTAGTGTCCCCACCCCAGCCCTTCCTTATGGCCCCAGCACCTCCTCCTCTGCTCCCCTGGCACTCCGGACCCTTGTTACTTGTTTCCTAGACTCTGCTAAGACGATGTTGGAACTTCTCCCTAACCTGTATCTTACCCCTCTGATCCATTGTGCACACTGCTATGAGATCAGCCTTCTGAAAACACTAGTCATACTGGCCCTGGAGAAAAGTCAGACTCTTCCCCCTACATGACCAAGCATCTGCCCACCTCTCTGGCCAGACAGATCCACTCATGTACACAGATCTTCCCTTGAATGTCCTTTCCCTCCTTGGTCCCAAGTGACAAACTCATTCTTCTCCTGTAAGCTTTGGTCGGAAGCCTTTCCTGAGCTTTCCATTCCAGCCTCTTCTGGGCCCAATGTAGAGTGCTCGCCCCTGCCCCGTTTCTCCAGCTAACCCAGTCCCTGGCCATCCACCTTTATGGACTAGTCAGGAGGGGTGAGAGGGGTAGAAGGCCTGAGATCCCTTAGCTAGGGGATGGCCCAGGTGTGCCCTGGAGAAAGGTCTGGGCCCCAAACGTCCCCTGTTCTCACCCTTTGTTGAGCTAGATCCTTCGTACCTATAATGTCCTGGACCTAAAGAACACGACCTGTGAGGATCTTCAGATTGAAGTTACCGTCACGGGCCATGTTGAATACACAAGTGAGTGTCGGGGTTAGAGGCTGTGGGGCCCCGAGGGGGCCGGTGCCAGCAGCCAAGACATGTCACCGTCCCTGTGTAGGGGAGGCCAACGAGGACTATGAGGACTATGTGTATGAGGACCTTCCTGCCAAGGATGACCCAGGTGCCAGTTCCCAGACTGTGACACCCCTGGAGCTGTTTGAGAGGCGGCGTAATCGCCGCAGGCGGGAGGCTCCCAGGGTGCCCGATGACCAGGAATCCAGAGTGCAGTACACCGTGTGCATCTGGTGAGTGAGGGGGCTGTGCTGGATGTGGGGCGTTGCTGGGTCCAGAGCCAGAGGCAGGGCGGAGGCCAGGGATGGGCATCTGCCACCCCAAGTGTGTGGGCCCTGGACATATCTCTCTGCAGGCGGAATGGCAAGGCAGGGCTGTCGGGCATGGCCATTGCCGACATCACACTCCTGAGTGGCTTCAGCGCCCTGCACGCCGACCTGGAGAAGGTGCGCTCAGCTGCCCGGGGAGGAGATGGGATGGGACTCCTTGTGCCCCCAGGAGCCATGCTCCGTCCCTGAAGTTATCCCAGCTGCTGAACCATGTCTTGTGTGGGGCCCGGGGCCACTACCCTGTGACCATCTGTCCTTCCCTGCAGCTGACCTCCCTTTCTGACCGCTACGTGAGTCATTTTGAGACCGAGGGGCCCCACGTCCTGCTGTACTTTGACTCGGTGAGCAGGGGGGTGCAACACGGGGAAGCACGGGTTTACTGAGCACTGGTGACCTGAGAGAGAACGTGTGATGTGAGCAGGGAGACAGGATGAGGGTGTGTCGGAGCAGAATTAGGGGCAGGCCTGGAAGGCTGCCCTGCCTGTGGGCACTGGGGGCCGAGCTCCGGGTGCCGCTCCAGGCTTGGTGCCAGTTCACAGGGAAGGACAAGAGAGTAAGCCCTTCATAAAGCTGGATTTACTCAACTCGAGGGCCGCCTTTGTTGTTTGTTGTTGACCTTCCTAATTTTTTTGGTTTTTGTTTTTGGTATTGAAGTGTATTTTCTATTACGAAGTGATAACGGTTGTAGATGAGTTGCTTTTGTCTTTCCATGCCATTATTTGCTAAAACAAAGAATCATCAACCCTCTGATGGCCCTCAAACTTCTTTTGAGCATTAGCTGTAATGTCTTGGACAAAATGTGAAAAAGATGTGTTAATACCATAACAACTCTAGCCAGGTGTGTAGGGGTCATGGAAGCGCCCCTCCACCCCCCGCAGCTTGCGGTGGGGCCAGACCCCATTAGACTGAGAAGCCAAGCAGGGGAGTTTCGTTGAACACAGTGGAAGATGAGAAGCCAGGAAGATTTGGGGCAAGGAGTTGACTTAAGCAAGGGAGGGCTTGGGAGGGAAACTGGCAGAGTCCTGGGCTGGACTGGACCAGTGTGGGTGTGAGGAGAGGGGTCTGGGCCTAGGCCATGAGCTGCCATGACCATGAGGTCAGGGAGGATGGGCAAGTGACAGCACCTGCTGTTATGACACATAAAGGGGGGCCCAGGTGCATCAGTGAAATCAGTGACGAAGCAAGGCCTTTGCAGGGAAGGCAAAGTGAATTTGGAGAATTTATATGTCCCACAGTAATCATATTACAAGAATGAGGCTGACAGTTTAATTTGGGAATCATGAGTCTGAAAGAAAGGGTTTGACGAAAGCCACAGAATGGTTGAGACCTCCTCAGGGGAGCTCAGAGGACCTGGGGAGCCAGGGCCAGGGACTGTGCCTCTGGGAAGGAAGAAGAAGGATGGTCGGGCATGACGAGATCAGCACCAGGGATGGCCAGAAGCTAACCCTGAGCTTAGAGAGTTTCATGCAGAACATGTCCATGATGTGAGACTCTGCCCAGGGTCCTAGAGACTGGGACGAGGTCACTGTCTGGCAGTGATGATAGCAGAGACCTTGGGGAGCAGTTTTTAGAGTTCCGGAGGCCGGAAGGTACTAGCATGTGAAAGACGCTGAAGATAAGACCAGAGACAGGTCAAGGAGATGCAGTACAGTGGCCCGCAGGGCCCAGGGGGTGCACCCTGACATCTCCTCCCACCCTGCCAGGTCCCTACCTCCCGGGAGTGCGTGGGCTTTGGGGCTGTACAGGAAGTGCCTGTGGGGCTCGTCCAGCCGGCCACCGCGGCTGTGTATGATTACTACAACCCCGGTGAGCGCTTGGCAGGTTTGGAGTAGGTGTCCCCATGGGGACATCAGAAAGTGGGGCAGTGCCAGGTGGCAGGAATGCCCTCTGGCTCCTTGGGACAGGGGAGGCAGTGTTGCGGCGGGCGGGGGCGGGAGGGGTGTTGTGTGCTCTAACTGCATTCTCTCCTTCAGAGCGCAAATGTTCAGTGTTTTATGGGGCCCCCACTAAGAGCAAACTCTTGTCCACGTTGTGCTCTGCTGACGTCTGCCAGTGTGCTGAGGGTGAGAGCTGGGGGTGGGGGCCATAAGCTGGGGTCGGAGGAGAGTAAGCTGGTGAGGCTGGGGCCTATACTGACTTATCTGCCACGGCAGGGAAGTGTCCTCGACAGCGTCGTGCCTTGGAGCGGGGGCTGCAGGATGAGGCGGGCTACAGGATGAAGTTCGCCTGCTACTACCCCCGTGTGCAATACGGTCAGTGTGCGTGTGCCCACCCCCTGGGGCTCTGCGCTTGGGCCTGAACCTTGTGACCGCAGGTAGAACAAACCCGTGCTTCCTTCCCTTAAACGCCCTTGTAGGCTTCCAGGTGAAGGTCCTCCGAGAAGATAGCAGAGCTGCCTTCCGCCTCTTCGAGACCAGAATCACCCAAGTCCTGCACTTCAGTATGAAGGGAATGGATGGGCGGGTGGGGCTGGGTGATACAGGGAGCTGTAGTTTTTGTGGCCCAGGTGCCTGGGAGAGCAGATGTCTGGAGGCTGAGCTCAGAACCCCTCAGCCTCTTGGAAGCTCTGGGCTTGGCTATAAATCAAAAAGCAGTCGTGTGTCCTCATTAGGAGCAGTGAGGGCTAAGTGGGAGGCTCTGCACAGCCCCCGGCCCCCGCTGGGCCTGTACCTTCTGTTCACCTCTGACAATTCCCGTGCACCTTCTCCTCGCAGCCAAGGACACCAAGGCCACTGTCCGTCAGACCCGAAACTTCCTGGTCCGAGCCTCTTGCCGCCTTCGCTTAGAACCTGGGAAGGAATATTTGATCATGGGTCTGGATGGAGCTACCTTTGACCTCAAAGGAGAGTGAGTTCTTTGGGCCTCTCTGTCTCTTGCTCTCCCACGTGAGGGAATGGATCCCCAGCACACAGACCCTGCCCCGCCAGAAACCAGGCACCCATCCTCCCCACCCCTGCTGACTGCCCTTTTGCTTCCGCAGCCCCCAGTACCTCCTGGACTCGAATACCTGGGTCGAGGAGATGCCCTCTGAACGCCTGTGCCAGAGCACCCGCCATCGGGCAGCCTGCGCCCAGCTCAGCGACTTCCTCCAGGAGTATGGCACCCAGGGCTGCCAGGTGTAGGCGCTGCCTGCACGGTCGCTGTGCCCGCCCCAGGACAGTCCCGGGCAGGCCCAGGGACTCAATAAAGGCCTTTGGCAGCAGAGCGTCAGTGTGTGTCTCCAGGATTGAGAGCAGTGCCCCCACGCCCCCTGCCAGCTTCGGAGGCCAGGGTTTACATAATCTGAGGCTTCCAGAGCCTGCGTGACCCTTGAGGGAGTCGCTTCCAGACGATTCCCTGGGAGATCAGTCCATCCTTCAAGCACCCTGAGCAGACCTGCACCCTAAGTCTCTGGTGTCACAGCGAGGCCTCCCTTCACAGCCCGTCCCTGTGGCCTCAGGGGTGGCTTGAGCTCAGCCTGACCGCGCCGCCCTTTGACCACACGTGCCCCACTCTACCCTCATGCAGCTGTGAGTTCTGGGGTCTCTGGCTTGTAGTTAATGTCTGGTGTCCTGAAAGCAGACAGTTGGCACTTGATCTCCCTACCAGTGGTAGGGAACTTCCCCGGAGTTGTGCAGTGACTTCGGTCTGGGTGTTAATAAACTGAGGAGTCCATTGTTCCACTGGGTCCACCCTCCCCGCCTGCCTGCCTTGCTCTCTCCCATTTGGTGGCACTCCTTGGGTCTTCAAGGCAGACTAGAAATCCAGCTAGAGAAATGGGCCTAGATCGGGGTTGATGGGAACGGAGTCAGTACAGCAGCCTGCCATCTGATTGGGCAGCTGCAGTTTGTGGGGCTCTCCCTCCATGCCATGCCCTGTGTCCGGTCCCCGTCCCCGAAACATGTGATGTTCAGGAGCTGCCTGGTCCTGTGGGGCACATACTTGGGGCACCCTCCCCCAACTGGGGGCAGAGAGAAGGGAAGGCTTCCCGGTGGAGGGATCTCTAACTTGGGTTCTGAAAGCTGAGGTGTCACGCAAAGAGAGTGGGGCCAAGTGAGGGCATTTGAGGCAGATGACGGAGACTATGAAAGGCCCAGAGGCCATCTAGGGGCACAGCATGTAATTCCATCGTGTCTGAGATTGGGATTTGGAGGTGGGGTGGAAGAGCTGGGGCGGCAAGGTAGGTCAGTTTACGAAGGTCTCTTCACAATCAGGCCAGCTTTCCAGGTCACTGTTCTTTCCATTGGAGCCCCCTCCAATGCCCTGCAGCTCTGAGAGCTTCTGTGTTTCTGAGGCTCTCCGGGGCTGTGGTCCCCATGGCCCCGTGGCTGTGCATCACATCTCTGTCCCCAAAGCTGGTCAGCATGGCGTGGCAGAAAGCCATTTATGAGAGCCACGGACTCAGCTGCAGTTGTGGCAAGACTGAGTCTGGGAGGTAACCGTGAGGCAGGTGTCAGCGGCAACTGCCTATCCCTTGAAATGCCGCCCCTGCTTTCTCCCTCCCAGCCCTGGGCGTGGATGCAGGCCAGGCCCGAGCCTCTCCACCCACAACCCCCAGCAGTTACTTCCTCAAGCTGGTGGGGAGCACAGCCAAGATCTCGACTCAGGCCCTCCAGTCACATCACCTGTGTGCTCTGGGTAAAGCTCAAGGTGGGGAGGCCTAACCACTCCTGGGGGCAGGGATCAGTTTACAGAGCCGGGGATGGGGAATTGGGGGGATGTGGACCTTATGTCACCTCCGATCCCTCACTCCCACCCCCAGGCAGCCCTGATCTCTCACTGAGCACTGTCACCTCTTTGGCATGGTCTCTTCACAAGCGCCCCCTACCGTTTGAGCCTCTTAGCTGCCTCCTCACCCATTAAAGTGGTTCCTAATTGCCCTGTCTGGTCAAGTGGGACCCCACCCCTTAGGCCAACAGCTCCCAGGATAGGGCTGGACCTCTTGATCCTAGCTGTGGCTCTTGGGACCCTTCCTGGGGACTTTGGCATTGATGGGGGCCATGTTCAGTCGTGCCGGGAGCCCTCTCTTGACCTGGGGCTGAGCCTGTAACCTGTAGACTCTGACCGTGGAGGCAATCCCATCCCACCTGTGACTCTGAGCGCAAAGAGCAGCGGCTGAGAGAGGGGGGAGAGGGTGCGCGGCAGCCAGAGGAGGGAGGAGCCAAGAGTGAGGAATTGTCCTCTTACTACAGCTTTCATGTCTCCCTGTCTCTGGCTTCTAAGGGAAGCCCCCTCTCCTGCTCTCTGTTCTCTGAGATGCCTCCAGATTTGTACAGTAATTCTTTTTGCTCAAGCCAGTTCGAGTTGGTCCCTTTCCCTTGCAACCAAAGAGTATATCAAGCATAGTAAGAGCTCCAAACTGGGGGGCCAGAGAGCTCTTCATCTTCTTCAACTTTTGAGACGGAAATAAGGCACAGTTAATAGTTCCACTGGGACTACAGGTATAAACTGGGGTGGTCCCAGGCAGACCAGGCCATAGGGTCACCCCATCTGTAAGTTAAAAGAAAAACACACAGGCCCCTTTCATCTCATTTTGCCCTCAGGCTGGTGAGGCAGGGATGGCCATTGTCTCTCTGAGATAAAGCAGGAAGGTGGTCCAAGGGGGAGTGGCAATGGGAGAGAGCTCACGCCAGAGAACCGCTGTTGCATTTTCCTGCCTGGTTGATGTTGAGCCAGGAAGCCAATTCCGGATGTGGGAGAAAGGTCAGGGTTGCATCCCCCTTCCTTCTTGATGGATGAAAGGGTGGTTCTTTGACATGTGGACTCCCCAAGGCCAGGGGGACTGGTGCCCTTCAGGATCTGTGGGCAGGACAGTGGGCAGGGCCCCGGGGGAAGGAGTCAAAGGAGGCCCCAGCGAAGCTGAGCAGCAAGATGGATGGAGGGGCCTCCAACACTATAAGTGACCCTGCTAGGGCCTTTGCTCGGGGCTCCGGCCATGCTCCTCCTCGGGCTGCTGCTGCTGACCCTGCTGGCTGGTGCCCGCCTGCTGTGGGACAAGTGGAAGCTCCGCAGCCTCCACCTCCCACCTCTCGTGCCTGGCTTCCTGCACCTGCTGCAGCCCAACCTTCCCCTCTACCTGCTGGGTCTGACTCAGAAACTGGGGCCTGTCTACAGGCTCCGCCTGGGGCTGCAAGGTGTGTCAGCTCTGTCCCCTCTGCCACGGGGGTGGGGAGGGGGGAGAAGCAGGGTCCCCTTCCTGCTGACGTCCTGCTTTGGCCGTCCCCCAGATGTGGTGGTGCTGAACTCCAAGAGGACCATCGAGGAAGCCATGATCAGGAAATGGGTGGACTTTGCCGGCAGACCACAGACAGCGACCTGTAAGGGTTCAGGGCTGGTCTCGAAGGAACACACGGGCTGGCGGAGGCGGGGAAGATCAGGGCCATGGCTTCCTTGGGCAGCCCGACCCCTCTCCTACTCGCAGATCAGCTGGTGTCTCAGCATTTCCAGGACCTCTCCCTCGGGGACTATTCACTGCTCTGGAAGGCTCACAAGAAGCTCACCCGCTCGGCCCTGTTGCTGGGCCTGCGCACCTCCACGGAGCCGCTGGTGGAACAGCTGACCCAGGAGTTCTGTGAGGTGAGGCTGGACACCCATAGTTGCCCCAGGTAAGCTTCGGGTCTGCCGCAGCTCCCTGGCCTGGTTAGTTCCTGCTCCTTCTCCGCAGCGCATGAGAGCCCAGGCGGGTGCCCCTGTGGCCATCCAGAAGGAGTTCTCTTTCCTCACCTGCACCATCATCTGTCACCTCACGTTCGGAGACAAGGTCCAGGTTCTCTTGCCCTCCCTGTGCTGGGGCCTTTCCTTAGCACCCCCCCGCCCCCCGACTCTCTCTCTGGTCCTGAACTGAAAGGGTTCCCTCTTTTTTGGGAGGCAGGAGGATGCCTTAGTACATGCCTTTCATGACTGTGTCCAAGACTTGATGAAGACCTGGGAGCACTGGTCCATCCAAATTTTGGACATCGTTCCCTTTCTCAGGGTGAGGAGGTGGAGCCCAGACTCCCTGGGTCCTGGGAGAGAGAGGGGCTGGGGGAGCAGGCTTCCTTGCCAGCGGCTACACTCTCCTGCTCCCTGCCCCAGTTCTTCCCCAACCCAGGCCTCTGGAGGCTGAAGCAGGCCCTGGAGAACAGGGACCACATGGTAGAGAAGCAGCTGAGGCAACACAAGGTGGGAATGCTGCATGTCTCCGGCGCCCCCGTAGCCCACAGCCAGGGGCCTCCTGCCCCAAAGCCGGGCAGGTTCTTCAGCATCACACCGGTCCGGGACCTGGGGCTCCCCTGAGAGCTAAGGCTGGCCCCTCTTCCCCTCCACAGGAGAGCATGGTGGCAGGCCAGTGGAGGGACATGACTGACTATATGCTCCAAAGAGTGGGGAAGCCGACAGCAGAAGAGGGCCATGGACAGCTCCTTGAAGGACACGTGCATATGTCTGTTGTGGACCTGTTCATTGGTGGCACTGAGACCACAGCAACCACACTCTCCTGGGCCGTGGCGTTCTTGCTTCACCACCCTGAGGTGCACCCTGGGGGTGGCCTGGCTGGGGCCCCGGGACCCCAAGCAGGCTGTGTTCACCCAGGGGAGGCTCCAGGGGTGGGTTGCTCCTGGGGGTGGTCCGAGGCTGGGAGGTCCGTCAGCTCTGGGTCAGCGGGCTCGGGGTTCTGGCCCCAGACACCAGGCTTGCTCCCATCTCCCAGATTCAGCAGCGACTGCAGGAAGAGCTGGATCGTGAGCTGGGCCCTGCAGCTTCAGGCTCCAGAGTCCCCTATAGAGACCCTGCACGACTGCCCTTGCTCACAGCCACCATCGCCGAGGTGCTGCGCCTGCGGCCTGTTGTGCCCCTGGCCTTGCCGCACCGCACCACGCGGCCCAGCAGGTGATTCCCGAGGGCGGGGATGAGTGGGACTAAAACGGGGAAGGGGGACGGGGGTTGTCCAGGCAGGCCTCTGACTCCACCCTCCCCTCAGTATCTTGGGCTATGACATTCCGGAGGGCACAGTTGTCATCCCCAACCTGCAAGGCGCCCACTTAGACGAGACGGTCTGGGAGCGGCCACACGAGTTCCGGCCAGGTGCGTGGCAGGGAGGGTGTCTGTGGCCTGGGGGTGGCAGGGACCAGTCCCCGCAGCTGCAGAACCCCGGGTCTGGCCTTCTGCCCTCAGACCGTTTCCTGGCCCCCGACACCAGCCCCAGAGTGCTGGCCTTTGGCTGCGGGGCACGCGTGTGCCTGGGGGAGCCGCTGGCGCGCCTGGAGCTCTTTGTGGTGCTGGCGCGGCTGCTGCGGGCCTTCACGCTTGTGCCGCCCGCGGGCGCCCTGCCCTCCCTGCAGCCCCGGTCCCGCTGCGGTGTCAACCTCACCATGCGGCCTTTCCAGGTGCAGTTGCAGCCCCGGGGGGTGGGGGCCCGGGTGCTGGGCCAGCACCTGTGACAGGGCAGGATGCATGCCGGCCACACGCATGCCTCAGTTTCTCCTTTTATTACTCCTGTACAAACCCCTTCCCTCCCCCCTGTAAACATGATGCTGTGAGATCGCAGATGGAGAAGGCTCCCTCCGGTGGCTGGATGGTGATGGTGGCCCCTGGCTCTTCTCTCAGCGCGACCCCTCAGTGCTCGGCAGTCATTCTGGGGCGCCAGAGAGGTGAGCGGCGGTCAGCCTCCCTGGGCCGCTGGGGGCCGATAGCTTCTTGGTCTCAGCTTCATTTCCGTGAAAGGCACAGAGAACTCAAAGCCCTTCCAGTAGTACCAGCTCACCCCCTGGGAGAGGCAATGTCGAGACAGAGTCAAAAGCACACATCCCCTCTGCTCCCACCCCTGCCCCTCTGGGCAGATGGTTCCCAGAAATGAACCCCCCTCTCTGCTCCCCCACTTCGTGATCCTCGACTGCCAAGGCCTGAGGCTTCATCTGAGCTGGCCCTTTATGTCCAATAAATCGTGCTCACGTCTCCCTCAAGATACCTTGGTGAGATTGGCATTATTGTCCCATTCCACAGGTGAGGGCCCGAGCTTGTCCTGTTGCACCCCAGCAGGGCGAGGCCCCCCACTCCCGGCCCCTCACCTGGTGGTCCACTGTGCTCCCGTAGAGCCCGTTGAGGTTGGCATAGTGGCAGTTCTTGTACCACCAGGCCCCGCGGTACGAGACGGCGCAGGAGATGAGCAGGTTGTTGGGGTCTCGATCCCGGGCAGAAAAGACACTGCCGCTGTGGTAGCTCATGGAGTCCCCTGGCCGTGAGTGACAGGAGCAGTGAGGGCCGCCCCGGCCCCTGCGCCAGCCGCCCCCACCCTCAGGCCCAGCCCTGACCTGCCGTGCCGTGGTAGCCATCCAGGTGAAGGCGGTAGTACTCCGCTGCGGAGTCGACCCGGAAGGAGTCATACTGTGCGAACACGGCCTCGTCCCCGGCCCGCAGGTCCACGCGCATGGAGTAGTCGCCCGCCTCCGTCAGGCTGTGCAGGGCCTCATTGCCTGCAGGGGAGACAGTGCTCTCATCAGGGTCCTGGTGTCCATGGGCCCTCCGTCCCTTCCCTGGCCCCGGAGCCCTGTGGAGCACTGACCCAGCCAGAACTCCCTGGAGATGTTGCCAAAGCCATGGGCATAGTCCTCCCAGTCCCTCCAGAAGTCGGTCCGTCCGTCCATGCGGCGCTGGAATACCTGGGAAGCAGGAGGAGGTGCCATCGGCCTGTGGCTCCCGGCATGGCAGCCCCTGCCCCGGGCAGATCCCTGGGTTTCCATGTGCCACCCACCAACCAGCCGCCCCCATCGGTCTCCATGTCACAAAACACATCCAGGGGCCGCTCGCGGTTGCCATTGAGGAAGATGGTGGTGGCCCTCGAGGAGCCGGCTCCGTTCTGCATCTCTTCCCCACAGTCCCGAGGGAAGGGGATCGGAAGTCCACCTGGGGAGAGGACAATGAGAGGCTGGTCCTTTTCCCAAACCCCATACCCCTGCTGTCCGTCAGCCCCTGGCCATAGGTCCCAGCACCCAAATACCAGTGGTGAAGGAGGTGGACACAGGCGGTGTGAGGCTCTCGCCCCACATAGCCCGGAGCCACACGCTGTAGGGGGTGGAGGGAAAGAGGCCCAGAAGCTGGTGAGAGGTGACCCCTCCCGGGAGCAGGATCTCCTGTGGACAGACAAGGAGCAGGTCAGGGGACAGGAAGCCCCTCTGGGAGAGGCAGAGGAGGAAGCAGTACCTCCTGGAATGGAACCTGGGAGGGGGGTTGGCCAGTGAGGGAGGGAGGGGGGCACCTGGGTCTGTTCACCAGGAGTGTTGAAACTGAGCAGGTAGCCAGTCGGTGGGACTTGGGGCTCAGTCCAAGTGAGCAGGGCTGTGCGGGGGGTCACCTCCTTGGCCTCCAAGTCCTGGGGGGCCTCCAACCCTGGGAGGGGAAGGTGTGGGAGGAGAAGATGGAGATGAGGCCCATTCTAGCTCCTTTGAACCCCCCTCCCCCTTCGCGCACATCTCCCAAGCTGCACCTGTGGTGAAGGTGATGCTGGCCGGGGAGGTGAGGTTGGGGCCCCGAAGACCACGCACGGTCGCTGTGTAGTTGGTGTGGAGCTCAAGGCCACTCAGGGGGTACTCCACAGCACTGCCAGGGGCCGAGCCCTGTAGTTGGGGGGCTGGGAGTGGGCTGTGTCTCAGCATCTGCCCCCGTTGAGCTCCGTCAGAGCCATCTCCCCTCCCTGAACAGGTCCCCGCCAGAGGCCTCAGCCCCACTCACCCCCGGAGGCTGTGACCCGGACTTTATACTTGTCCACAGGGGTCTGGGGGGGCTTCCAGTGCAGCAGAGCAGATCCCTCCGTTAAGTTCAGGGCTCGAAGCTGGGTGGGGCCATCAGGAACTGGGAGAAGGGAAGGGGATCAGAGCTGTCCTCTGCCCCCTCTCCACCTCCCACCTTCGAGAGCTCCGCAGGTCCCTGGTCCACAGTCGGAGTCTCTCACACCCTCCCCCTCCCCGTTCATTCTCCCCCCACCTCCTGCCCTGTGGCCTAGTCCACCTTACCTGTGGTGAGGAAGCCTGTGAGAGGCTCACTCTCCTCGAAGCCACGGACGGAGACCACAGTCACCTCATAGTGAGAGCCTGGGATCAGCCCCTTGAGTTTCTGAGTCTGCGCTCTGCCGTCTACCTGCACACTCTGTGGCTCCCCTGAAAACACAGTGACCTCAGGAATTCGCCCCTAGAAGCTAGCAGGATGAGCAGAGCACAGGGAGAGGGAGAGATGGGGGCAAACGAGGACATGGGCAAAAGGGTGTCACCTCCTTCTGCCAGTTGGTAGGAAACTTTGAAACTGTCCACTCTGGATGCTGGGGGTGTCCAGCTGACCTGGGCCGAGGTTTCCCCGATTTCGGTGAACTGCAGGTCGCGGGGGCTTTCCAGAACTGTGGGGAGGGGTGTGCTGAGATGGCCATGAGGGCACGGGGCAGGGAGGCTCCCACCCCAGGATCCCCACTCCTGCCTCTTCCTGGGCCCTAGAGGCTCCAGCCCTGCTCACCCCCACCCCTTCCCACTAGATCCGGGAGAGGAAGTCTCTGTAGACTCCTCCAGCCCTCCACCACTCACCAACACCCCCTTGCTGCCCCCCACTCACTGGCTGAGGCCTGAGGTCCTGCCCTACAAAGTAGGGAGCCCTCACTTTGGGGCAGCACACGAAGGTGCCCCCTGAAGGGCCTTACCTGGGCTGAGGGTGCGGGCTGTGCCCTGGATGCTGTCGGCCTTATGGGGTCCCCGCAGCCCATACAGTGTCAGGCTGTACAGGGTCCCCGGGCGCAGGTCCCGAAGCACGGTGGAGTGCTGTGACCCCGGCACTGTTAGCTCCCGCTGCGGCAGGGGACGTGGGTGTGGCTCCAGGGTGCTTGGGGATGGGACCCCGAAGCGTAGCAGGAAGGAGTCAAAGGCCTCTGAGGGGGCCTCCCAGTTGAGCCGCAGCGAACTGGTGGTCACATCGGTCACCGACAGCTGGGTTAGGCGGGGCCCTGGCTCCCCAGGGGTCAGGCCGGCAGGCGCTGGCCCTGCACAGAGCGGGTGGGGAACAGAAGCACATGGCCTTGGTGGCTTCAGGTGGGGCTCTGGTGCCTCCCGCCCTGGCCCGAGTGAATGGAGCTAATGAGGGCCGGGCACACCCAGTGGGAGCCGTAGTGAGCATGTGTGTAGAGCAGGGCTGCCAGAGTACTGTCCTCCCTCTAAGGCCCTCCTCCTGCTTTGTCGCTGCAGTCATGGCATCTGGGAACCCCAGTTAGCCATGTTGGCCCCAGACCAGAGGTGGGGGAGCCCTGGTAGAGGGCCCTCAGCTGGCCATACCTGTGGTGCCCTCGGCAGAGATGGGCCCCAGGCGCTTCCCTTCGCGGAGGCCATAGAGGAAGAATGTGTAGGAGGTGCCTGGCTCCAGGCCTGATACTCGCACCTTGTTCTGGTTGCCATCCACAAGCAAGGCCTGCGTCTGCCCATCTGTGTCCTGATACTGGACCACGAAGGAGTCAAAGGGGCCCTGGGCCACACTCCATGAGAGGCCCAGGGAGTCTGGGCTTACGTCGCTCACTGCCAGTGTCCGTAACTGTGGCCCTGCGGAGGGCCCGGGGGCCTCTGGGGCTGGGTGCCATGGGGCTGGCATGTCTGCTTCCGGGGCTGCGTGGGAGAAGCCCAGGAGAGAAGCTCAGCAGGGGGTGACTGAGGCTCTTCGGCCATTTTCTTTCTCGTGAATTTGACGTTCCCCTGCTGTGGCACTGAGTCCTGCCACCCCTGGGCCCCTCTGAGTGCCAGCACTGAAGCCCCATCACCCCTCTGTGGGATGGTTTGCTGTGACCTCGGCCAGCACTCGCTCCCCCTTCTCCACCTCCACGGCCTGCACTCCACCTCGAGGTGTGGGTACAGCCTGCCTGCCCCCTCCCCACCCCGCACCCTCCTGACCCGGGTGCCTGTGTGGCTGGTCTCTCCCTGAGCTCGAGGCACGGGGCCTCTAGAGAACAGCTGAGGATAGAGAAGGGCCCAGGGGCCACATCCGCTGAATGGGGCCCGGTGTTAGCACCTCCCACGGCAGGCCCCAGGCCCGCTCTGTCAAGCGCCCTTTGCCTAGGTCCCTCTCCAATTATTTTCCATTTGAGAGAAAAGGCTCCTGACTCATCCACAGGAGGGGGTTTGCCCTTATCTGGTAAGAGCCGCCTCAGGAGAGGGATGATGGGGAGCAGCTGTCAGCGAGGGGCAGGGGGGGTGTTGGGAGGCTGGGGCACTGCCAGGGTCTTTCCCTGTGCCTGCCCCACATCTGCCTCCAGACTCTCCTTCGTTACCAGTCAAGCTGGCCCGCCCCGCACTTCCCTTCCTCCCTAGAGCTCCTGCCAGTCCCTTTGGCCTTCTGCTCACATGTCATTCCCAGGACAGAGATGGGGCCCAGGCGCTGTCCTCCATGGATCCCATACAGCAGAAACTTGTATTTCCTGCCAGGCTCCAGACCCTCTATGGTGACTTCTCGCTGGTCTTTGGCCACAGGCACTGCCCGGGTCTGCCCAGCTGGGTCCCTATACTGGACCACAAAGGAATGAAAGGGGCCCTGGGCCACCGTCCACGAAAGGTGCAAGGAGTCTGGGGTCTCGTCTGTCACTGCCAGCTCCCCAAGGCGAGGTGGGTGCTGCTGCTCCTTCTCCAGGGGAGCTGTGGGGAGAGTGGGAGGAGAAACTCTAAGGAGCTACCTCTACTGCAGTCCTGGCAACTTCTGGGAGGCATGAGAGTCTAGGAAAGGGTCCCGGCAATGTGGCTTTGAGCCCAAAGGAAGGACAGCGAGCAGCTTAATCTCTTCTCTGGAGACCACTGCCCTAATTCCTTCCTGCCCCCACTCCCTCCCTGCCATGATCAGGGTGCAGTAGATGCATAAAAGATCGCCTTGTGAGCTAGGGCCCCTGGGGGTATAGAGAAGGGCCTCAGTTTCTCCCTGGCTCCTGGCCCTCTGAGAGGGATGTGGCTGGAGCCCAGAAAGGCTCCCGGAGTGTATCCGCGTTGTCACGGAGATACTCCCTAAACACTCAGAGCTGGTCTGGGCAGCCAGCCAAGCCGATGGGCTCCCAGAGCTCAGCCATGACCTCCCTCTCCCTTGCTATCAGCCCAGGCCATCCTTCTACCCACTTCTCCAGCCCTACACTACCACCACTGGATGGGGACAGCAGGCTGGGCAGCGCTGGGAGAGTGGAGGGCAGAACACAGAAGAGACTGCCCCAGTGGGGATGGATGCTGGCTGATGGGGTCAGAGGAGCCTGCATCCACTCCCCATAATGGGCGTTTAGGGAAGAAAATGAGGCAGTCTCAGGGTCGCAGGCCCCAACTGACCATGTGCTCCATCCCTGTCTGGCAGGGTGACTCACAATCCTGGGAGTGGGGTAAGGGTCAGTGGCCCACCTCCACCCTTGCCTCAAGGGGCTAAGTAGTGGGCACATGACACCAGCTTTTTCCATAGTCTTTCCGCAGCCAATCCCTTCCATATTTTCCATCTCCTGCCTCAGCTGGGACGAGGGAAGAGGATGGGGACATTTATGGAGTGCCGATCCGTATTCACTATGCCTGTGCAGGTACAAAAACCGCGATTCAAGGGAGGGAAGTGGCTTGTCCATGGCCACACCACCAGCAATCGGAATTTGAACACAGGACTGCTTGGCTCCAAAGACGGATACCTTTTATAACATCAGCAGTCAGTAAACGAAGGGAATAATATGCCTATAACATATTATAATATTAATAATATGCCTATAACACACTTAGAATAGTGCCTGGCATGTGACCAAGACTCCATAAATGTTTGCTTTTGCTGCAGCAAAGGCTGGAGGCATGGGTAGGCCGGGGAGCGGCTAGGGGGCACAAGAGGAGCAAGTCTAGAAAAGGTGGGGTGCAGGGCGGGGGCTCACCTGTGCTGCCATCGGCAGAGACGGGGCCCAGGCGCTTCCTGCCGGCCAGCCCGTATAGCAGGAACTTGTACTTCCGGCTGGGCTCCAGGCCGGGGATGGTGACCTCACGCTGGTCTGCGGCCACGGGCACCACCCGGGGCTGCCCGTCCCTGTCCTTATACTGGACCACAAAGGAGTCGAATTCACCCTCGGGGATCGTCCAGGAGAGGGTCACGGAGTCTGGGGTCAGGTCCGTCACTGTCAGCTCCCCGAGGCGGGGAGGTTTTGTGTCTGAGACTGCACAGAGAAAGAGGTGTATGGAGAGTGACAGAAATGGTGACAGAGGCTGACAGAGCTTCCTCAGGGTGCTAGGGCTCTGGGAGCTGGTTCTGGGAGCGGGCGGCTAGGTCACATGGCAGGAAGTAGAGCAGCAGAGGAGTTGGGATGAAAAGATAAGCTAAGGAAGAAAGCAGCGTCCCTCACGATGGAGGAAGAGTAGGGAGAAGGATGAGAATGAGGGGTAAGCGGAGTAGGAAATAAACAGGTCAGCAGGCCCTGTGGTCTGGAAGGTAGAGCACGACAACAGGAAATTCTAGCTGTCACCACAAGGGGGCGAAGCACACCCAGGAGGCTCCAGTGCCCAAGGTGGCCTCCCCCGCTCACTCACGTGTCTTTGCCTCTGCAAACACTGGGCCATGGCGCTTCTCATCCCGGAGGCCGAAGAGCAGGAACTTGTACTTGCGGGCCGGGTCCAGGCCCGAAATGGTGACCTCACGGAGGTGTCCGCCCACAGGCACTGCCTGGGGCTGTCCCTGCGCATCCTTGTACTGGACCAGGAAGGAGTCGAAGAGGCCCTGGGCCACTGTCCACAAGAGGCTCGCTGTGTCCGCGGTCACAGCGGCCACAGCCAGCTCCCCCAGGCGGGGTGCCACAGGGGGCTCTGTGGGCAGGGAGCCTGGAACAGAGCAGAGGAAGCTGAGGGGCCAAACAGGACCCTTTGAAAGAGAGGGAGTCCTTTCCCCAGGCCATGAAATAAATGTTTTGTAGCAATCTCTTCTAAAGTGCTTAGTGTGTCCCAGGCATGGCAGCTCACACAGTAGCACACGTATCCCTACACAACATACAAAGCAGAGCAGGTGCCATCAACATTAGCATTCCCATTTGCGCGGTTCTGCGGCACAGAGAAGTTAAGAACTGTTCAGGAATTCACACAATGAGTACTTTCAAGAGCAGGAATCAAACCAGACAATCTGGTCCTGCAGCCACGTTCTGAGTCACTAAAATACTGTGTCGGGGAGCCTAAGGAGGCGATATATGAATAATGAAGCAAGATCAAGAATGCAGGTAAAATTGATGCAGGATA